>JAMXBB010000001.1:11789352-11929612 GCA_024138015.1 Lumnitzera littorea | reverse complement strand
AATTACATTGTAAAATATAATTTTATATATGAGGCATAAATATACAAATATTATTTATATAATTGTAATAGCGATACAATTCATTTATAATATATAGTTCTATATACTACATATAATTATATATGTGTAATGTTGTGTATATATACACATAACATCTACAAATTGAGGGTATTTTTATCAAATAATATTATATACTCATTTCATTTCATTTCCAAATATGATAAACCAATCATAATTATAGAATGGAATTAGTGATTCTGTTAATGTTTCTCAATACAAGAATGGATTGGTTATTCCCTTCTTGATTCTATTCCATTTCATTTTAATCAATTTCATTTCAGATGATTTTTGCATACCGAACGTAACATAAGTTTACATATGTCATACAATGCTAGAATTAAAATCAATGTGTAATGCTCGGCAAAAATTCAAAAGAAAATGCATCAAAAGTAAGTGTATTTGGGTCATTTCAAACCCTCGAAAATCAACATGTAATGCCAAGAGAAAATTAGATGAAGTATTGTTGCGTGAAGAGTCAAAAATTACATCTTAAAAATTTGGTGAAAAAAACATAAAATTCTTTTCATTAAACTTTATCGAGGAGGGCTATGACAAAATCAGAAATCAAGAATGGATAAAGCATCAGTAAGAAATTAACGAAGAGTTTTTGAGTTATTTTATGGGTTTTTTTAACTCTGAAAATAACCATATTTAGCAAGAGGCTCCTGACTGTGTGGACGGAAGAATATAAGATGGACAAAACAAATGGCCGACCAGACCTATAAAGGATGATGAAGTTAAGAATGCAGTTTTTGGAATGGGAGCACTGGAAGCAAAAAGATCGGATGGTTTTAATGGAATATTCTACCAGGCAAATTGGAATGTAGTGGGGGAGACACTTAACCGATGCTATGAAGCAATTTTTTGGATCAAGTATGATTCCCCATCATTTCAATAACACTGACTACCCTATTCTCATTCCTAAAGTTAGAAGTCCTGAGTTCATATCTCATTTTAGGCCTATTAGCTTGTGTAACTTCTCATATAGAATAATTTCTAAAATCCTAGCTAATAGGCTTCAACCACCGCTTGACTCGATTGTGTCTCTTTCCAAAGTGCTCTTGTACCAGGTCATCTTATTCATGACAATGTGGTTGTCACTCATAAAGTGTTCCATGCATTGAAATCAAAAAAATTAAAAAAAAAAAAAAAAATTACGTTTGTGCTGTAAAAATAGACATGACTAAAGCATATAATCGTGTGGAATGAACTTTCTTGAGGCATTGATGAGACAACTTGGTTTCAGTCATGTATGGATCGACTGGGTTATGAACTGCATTATAATGTTCTTGTATGATCTTATCGTGAATGGAAAACATGTGGGTTCATTTAATCCCACCAGGGATATTAGACAAAGGGATCCAATATCTCTTATCTTTTCTTTTCATGTTGGTTGACACTTTGTCCATTATGATCTATAAGGAAAACCTTCTAGGGAACATTAAGGACTTCAAGATAAAGCCACAGTTGATTCACTTGTTTTTTGCTGAAGAATCTTAACTGTTTGTTGAGGTTTCTCAAAGAAATTTATTAAAAATTAGAAGAAATCTTGGATTTGTGTTGTGAGGCTACTAGTCAACTTGTTAACTATGATAGGTCGAGTATTTCTTTTAGTAAGAATACTCCAAATTCTTTGAGAGAGGAACGTTACAATGCTCTTCGGATCTTAAAAACCAGTTTGCCTGGCAAATATCTTGGCATTCCAACTGATTGGGATAGATCAAAAGCCGAAGCTATGGTAATGGTCAAAGAGAGAATTTTATGTAAGCTGGACCGTTGGAAAAGTATCCTTCGGGAAACACTCATTGAAGCTATTGCTTTTGCTATACCAAATTATACTACGAGTATTTTCAAGTATCCCAAGCAATTGTGTAGAGAAGTAATATCTGTTGGGGAGGTGACCAACATTCTAGGAAAATCCACTAGAAAGTTTGGGATGTTCTTACCTTGCCTAAAAGTGTCGAAGGCTTGGTTTTAGAGAATTAGAAGATATGAATGGGTCGCTTTTAGGAAAATCGGAATGGAGAATAATACAAAACCCAAATTCTCTTTATTCCTTGAATGTTTCTGTAGGGGGTTGTGGAGGAGTATATGTCATGGGGAGGGAAGTCATTAAGGAGAATTATCTATGGCAGGTTGGCTGTGATGAGAACGTAAGGGTGTGGACTGATCCTCGGTTTCCTTTACAGTTATTTCTTCTTTTCGTCTAAGACCACCAAGTTGATTCCCTGATAGATGGTAATATCATAGGTTGGTCTTTAGGTTGTACATCACCTAACTAAAATATCTGCTATTGAGAGCATCCCTCTATTGAGATCAGGAATGACAGATCGTATTGTTTGACCTTTAGATAGGTCTAGTTCATGCACAATTAAAATCGGCTTATTTCTCTCTATGCAAGAAACGGATGGCATTGAACAATGATTATGAAACGGCCTTCTTCCTCCTTTGTCATTGATAATCGTCTTTGGAAGTTAATCTGACACTCTGATTATCTTTCCTAAAATGCGTCATCGTATGTGGAGAGCTTGTTCATCCTCTCCCAGAAGCTATTTTTGGATAGCTCCACCAGTCGGCACATTGAAGCTTTAATTGCGATGGTGGAGTAGATAGGAAAGTTCAAACATCAGGTAATGGAGTGGTTGCTAGAGATAGTTCATGTCGATTTTATTGCTGCAGCTGTTGGTCCGTGCTCCTTCTCCTTCTCAAAAGTAAAAGTGGTGAAAGCCTATGCAGTGAGAGCAAGTTTTGGTTGTTGCAAGGTCCAACAATTGGCAGAAGGTGATGGTTGAGTTCGACAATTCTCTGGTCCATGCAAGTATCTTGGATCGCAGTAGAGCTTGATGGAAAGTTCAACCTATTTTCAAATTGTCCTTTTTTTTTTTTTTTTTTTTTGATACTTCTTTCATTTTAGTTTCTCTAAAGGCAAATGCTTGGGCTAAATAGATTGCTAATCAAGGGAAAAAAGGGATGAGCATCATATTTAGAAATAAAAATCTCCCATCTCGTTTATTTATTATACATTCATTCAGCATTTACATCACTTTGACTTTGTTGCTATTGCTTAACAGTTTTTAATAAAGGTTTTTCTTGGCAAAAAAAAAAAAAAAAAAGGCCAATTGAACTCGTCCATTCAATTTTCCAAGCGAACTTATTCAAACCAATTAAGTTTGACCAATTCCATCGTTTTCTCTTTTCTATTTCCCCATTTTCTTATTTATAATTTTTAATATAGAATATTTAATATTTTATTAAAATATTACTATTTCCACATCTTACATTAAAAGACGCTTTTCTAGGCTTTGGTCTCTTTTAAAGATTAAACTAGCTTTTTGTAATTCAAATTTTTAATCTAAATTATTTGTTTAATTTTCATATTCCTAAGGAAATGATGACTAAATATAACATCTTAAAGATCAATTAATTAGATTATGATCAAATCTCAAATCTTATTGAAAAACAAGTTCTTTTACATTTTTAAACCACTTGATAAAATCAAACATGCATTTTCTTCACAAACAAGTTGAATATTCATATGAACTCTTGAAGAACATTTGAAAATATTCGATTTAATAACATGTAATCCATCCGTATCATGCTCATAATTTTCACATGAATATACCATTTAGATTCATCAATTACTCATACTATCTAGATATTCACAATTATAACATACCAGTTTGCCTAAACATTTCTGCAAACACTAATTGATTTTAACCTAAATATAGTCATTTCTATCTCATTGTCACATCAACTCATCATATAATCATGCATAGCTCATTAATTCATCAAATTAACTAACAATTGAATTGAATATCTAAGTAAGAATATATATATATATAAAGAAAATCCGTACCCCTAGACATTTATTGCTCATGCCACAATTAAATTTATACATAGAGAATTAATTAGCCATCAATTGCCAATTCAAATGATATTCAATTACACATTATATCATGAATTTACTGAATTATCACATAAAAAATCAAATCAATCTTTATATTATTCATCAAGGGTGGCGTGACTGTAGCATACCCATACATTTTCATAAACTTCAAGTTTTAATCAATTGTAGCTCTAAACATGTATATTTATAAATCTATTCAATAAAACTATAAACCTACTAAATGAACACATGAAAGAACAAATATAATGCTAAATTACACAAACATAGGTGGATCCGCTTATAGTAAAACCCATACATCAAATCAACTTCAACATTAATTTATTAACTACCTTAATTATAAATTCTAGTCATAACTAAGGTGTAGATGTACTAAATTAAACGATAGATCTATTGCATGGACACTAGATCAAGAAGATCATGATAAGAATCAAGAACTAATTATACAATCCCGAGCGTAAAGACTTGCTACCCTAGTTCGTCAAGCTGCCCAAAAGGACCTAACTCTAGAAGAAGAAGAGTTCCTCCAAGCCGACCCGATATGCATTCCGACTTGTCCACAATCTCTTGGAACAAAGAAGTTCTTGCAAAAGTTAACAACTTCCATCTGTATCGAGATCTAAGCTCCCATGAACCTAATCTATCAAACGTTCAAGCTTACACTAACCCCATATCAAGCCAACTTGCTAAAGCCAAGCTCCTTAATTCTAATAATCCCAACAAGCGCCCATCAAGTTCCTAAGCTACCGATCTAATATTGACTTAGCCAACTTTGCTCTACTCTGCTCTACATCCAACACCCATTTGGACCACCAGATCAAGAGGTAGACACATGTCCCACCCTCTGACATCCCTATTGTCTTTGCTAAAATATCCCATTTCATGTTGTTACTATTTTGCCCTTGCTTTGTATTTGTTTTCCAATTCTAGTATAGGATCTTTTTAATAAATTGTGAGAACCTAAGACTTACCCTAATTAAAACATATAAATAGTCCCCATTGTAATAGTCGCATATCAGTATCTTCAATATTCAGACATTTTTCCCTTTGAGCTAAGTGGTTTGCTTACTCTCCTCATTCTTATCTAGCTCATTGTGAGTATAGACTAGTGGTAAATAATCTTGTCACATTTGTGTCATATCAAATGTGACTGAATCTGTATGAAGTGTTAGTGCATCATAGCGATCTTCGATATACAGGAACCTTTGCTCAAAAACTTCGACTATCATCTAGTTTTTAGACCATTTTGCAATTCAAACCCACCTTTAGTTAGTGTGATACCTCGACTCATGTGTCCATCCATGACAGTGCTTGTATCAAACCATCTTTGATTAGAGGCATTCTCACACTCCTAAGCTTAATGAGTCCTAAATTTGTATAGCTACTATAATCTTTAACAATCCTTATATAAACCAGAAGAAATTTATCAAATTTACACTTACACATAACAAGCTATACTTAATTCAACTTAAAAGAATAGATCTTACCAAATTATATGATTTCTTGACCTAGAATCTTATAGGACACTTAAATCTATTGAGAGGTCAAAAATTGGATGGAATTGAATAGAGGTGGAGCTCCCTACCAGCACCATCCTGATTCTTATTTTTAATTTTTAAATGAGCTTAATAATTAAAATAATTCAAACCCTATCTTATAAATAGCCTAAGGGATAAACTACCAAGATGCCATTACTTAAAAAGGATATTTGATAGGGTTATTTTAGTAATTTGGAAATTAACCCCTTATAGAACGCTAAGTAAGTGAATTACAAAAATACCTTACTAATTTAATTAATTGTTGAGATTATTCTAGTAATTATCAATTACTTTCCCTATTAAACTAGATGAATTAAATTATTAATCAACCTTTACTAACAATAGTAGCAACTAGGGTCCATTTAGTAATTAAAAATTAACCTCCCTATAATGTAACTTGGGTAGGATGGAAGAGCTCTGAGTGCCTGTATGTCATCTTCCGCCGTTCACTGTTGTTTGTAAGTCTCCAATTACTTCGGAGTTTCTCCTTTACATTTTCTTTCGTTGCACTACTTTTGTTGCATCTCAACCGTAGCGTGCCTATAGCTGTATCTCATTGATGCTGAATTTGCATGTCGAGTTTATTTGTTATTTATGTTATCTATGATCGTTTTCTTTCTTAAATGTGACTACTCTTATCATTCGCTATTTTGAGGTTTGGTAAGCACATTATTATGTACACAATATATTCCTCCTCTAGCTATTGTTAAGTTTGTTAATCTTTCTCATCGTTATCATAATCATAACATTGTCAAGAATCTACATTTGTTCGTCTCAATATATCGTTGTACGTGATCGGTAATTGTTATTGATTATCGTATGATTTATTTATCTGTCCTTTTATCTTTTCATTACGTTTTTTTTTTTTTTCCTATTTTATTATTTATCTAGCTTTATAGTACTGGTGCTTTATACAACTTAACACGGATACCAACACGACTCACGAGCAAGACTGGCAAAGGCTTTTTTCATCGACTTGGACTCGACATTGACAACTTGATTATTCGAAGTAACTCAATATGACACGTTACAACGTAACACAAGACTAACGAGACAGGATGCGTTGATAAAAAAAAAAGGTCAAGGATCGCCGTTCCATCCTATATGTATACGTGCGCTAATGTACGTGTAAAACATGTCATTTTCTGGATTCTGTATCTTAATTACCTGTTTTTTCCTTTCTTATATTCTCTACTAATTGCGGTTTCATTAATATTATGTTACATTTAATATGTAGGACTTATGAATACTTCTTAACGCTGCCTTACCCCGCTCGCTATGAAAAGGTTAATTGAGATGGTTAAGGAGAGGCATGCACGCTGGTTTGAATAGAGGATGGCCACATATCATTGTTGAATGTGATTCTAAGCCGTTCAAATGCTTTCAAAGTCCGGAGCTAATTCATGGAAGACTTCCAAAATTGCCAACGAGATTTTAGCTGTCAAACTTAGGGTTAAAGAGTTTATTTTCTTCAAGTAAATGCATGTCTCCAACTCCATTAGGTTACATTCCAAGGTCCAAGGGAAAAGTGAGATGAGCTCCATTACTCAACCCCATCCCACTTAGTCAATTTGATATTTAATAATAACAATAATAGCAGCAGCAGCAGTAGTAATACTGCCCAAGCTTGATATAAGATCTGTGAAATCCAAGTAGCATGCTTTCCCCGGCTCAATGAAATCAGCTTGAACCGAATGCAAAGAACAGTTTGATATTTCCAATTCCACTCCACACATGATATTCTCGTCAATCGAACAGATTGGCTTTAGTTGATTATCCAAATGTATTTGGCCAAAAAACAAAATAAACAAGATTCCATCTAAAAATTCAGCCAAATTGAAATTTGTACACCATATACATTTAAAATTAAACAAAAATAAATGGCAAAAAAGAACGCATGAAAAAAAATTAATGAGAGAAGGGGAAAAAAGGATGAATACACAACTCGTACAGCAAGCTGGGGTCTCGTGTGTGGAGAAAGCAAAGCTCTGGCTCCGTTCCTGCCAAATGGGATGGGGTTTCTCAAAGTAGATGTCCCATCTTCTTGAGGCTGCTTAACTAAATGCTTGGATAAATCAACGATAAGCAGTTGAGCAAGTCTCTGGTCATCACTTGATCTGAGAAACGAATGAATAAGGAAATTGCACAATTGGGTCATGGATTGTTCCGCTTCAATCTGCTATGATCACTTCCTAATCCCTAGTTGCCTGACGCAAATGCAATATCTGCCTCTCTTCCCTCTGAGACCATTACTCAGAGTTTGAATCATACAAATCACTTGGGCAAGGGGTCATAACCTCAGATTCAAGTAACTGGACTACCCTGTGCATGGTTGGTCGATCCTCAGGGCTAGAAGAAACACATTGGCTTGCAATACCGAGTAGAGCATCAAGACTCTCTGCCTGCACGCCTTCACATTGTGAATCAACAATCTCCCTCTGTCTATTCTCTGCCACAAGAAGATTTAGCTGCAAAGGAAAAGATGGATGAACTTGCATATATACATGAATGATTTTGTGTGGTGCAAATGGTCTAGTACATACAACTGAGGCAGTAAAAAAGTAATAATAAAAAAAGAAAAAATTATTTAAGGCTGTGGCACTCAATCCTCTACAACTTCCCATATAAGTTCAATTTCCACCCTCAAGGGGATAGGGGAAGCTGTGATTGCCATTTTGAATTTTTCTTAAATTTCCTTTCCATTAAATCAGATTTAATGGTCTAGTACATACAACCAAGGCAGTAAAAAAGTAATAATAAAAAAAAGAAAAAATGATTTAAGGCTGCGGCACTCAATCCCCTACAACTTCCCACATAAGTTCAATTTCCACCCTTAGGGGGATAGGGGAAGCTGTGATTGCCATTAGGAATTTTTCTTGAATTTCCTTTCAACAGAGGGACACCAGAGTTATTGGACAAGCTACCTCTAAACACAGAATCCCTATACAAAGATCCATGTACCAGTTAATATGGCTTGCATAATGTAGATAGCTGAAAAAAGGACTTGCAATGTCCAGGGAGTTTTTAGCATTTATGCAAGTGGAATCCATTGCAATCAAGAGACATCATCTAGGACACAAGGAGTCATTTCAAAAAATACACTGCAGCACATCAGATCTATCTTATTCCAATCTAACTAAATTTCGACATACAGCAACACCTTAATGATTTTATGCTAATAAGTTACATGTAGCCAAACCTTTCAAGAAAAAGGTTGCTCATCCTTTCGTGAGTCATCACTGTAAGTACCATACCATAATACCAGGACCAAATATGATCTTATAGAGATATTTAGCCATTAGTAGACATAATTCAGCTTCAATCTGTATTCAAGTGGTTAAGAGAAACAGCAGAACAGAAAATACATACCCAGCCCACAATATTCACACCTTTCTCTATGAATGCAGCATCAGTAGGTCGCTTTCCACTCAGCACCTCTAGTACTAAAACCCCAAAACTATAGACATCAGTTTTCTCAGTTGCTCTGCCACTTTGCATGTACTCTGCAACCATATCATAAGTCAATAAGTATATAGTTACTCAGGAAAATATTTGATAACACAGAGAAGCACATGAAAGAATAGCCTCTACAAGACAGCTTGTTGAAGTATTACGGGTGAATGCACCCATTAAGTTTCCTTTTCCTTTTGATTAAATTTAATTTTTGAGAACATCCAAAAAACAAGAGATTAATTGTGCTGAAACTTGAAATTGCCTTTGTTATATGAAAAATTTCACAATGAATAAAAATATATTAGTTTTGACTAAGAGATAAAAGGAACAAATCATTTATAGAAAGAACAGCTCAGCAGAGATCAGTGTGGTTCTAATCCGAAAAATGAGAAAAATAGAATAAAAGGCACCAATCATTTATAGGACCAGGTGCCTAGAGACCCATGGTGCCAAAATCTAAAATATGCACTATTGAGATGAAAAGAAAAATAGAAATAAAATGATAGGAATCAAGTCTCTAGACCCATCACTGCAGCCAAGCTAGAGGATTACAAAGCGTTACTCGCCAGATCCTAGCTCACAAGCCTATGCGGGATGAAGATTCTTATCCTGTCTAAGGCCAGCCGCATTTCAACCAACCTGAATACAGGACGTTAATCACAGCGAGGACATTTTCCAACCCAACCTTAGAGAGGTCAGAGAGCCTAGGAAGGTCGGATGACCCGACCTCACTAATACCAGTCCAGATGCTGAGCTAGCCAGAGGCCGAGCTGGGCTGTCCTTCCACTCGACCTGAACTTAGTCAGGTTAGCTAATCCGACCTACAAACTACTGCATCCAATTCCGAGTTATATGTCCAGGCCACCAAGCTACCTAAAAACACAAGCTCCCATTTCCACCAGAGTCTGGGATATTCCTTTTCCTCCACTTTTGCCAAAGTGACCACTCCTTGGCCAACACATCCCTATGGTGCATGATCACGTGATGATTCTCTGATAAATTCTTGTACTGCTTGTCTATTTTACCCTTTCTAGGATGTATACTAGGAATCTTCCCAATACTAATCAAGTGCTTACCCTTTTTAGTCTTTTACTATCTTATATCAATCCCAATGGCCGGTATAAAGGGCCTTGTAATGTACATTAGCCACATCTTTAGGCATTGTGAAGATACAATCACGGTTTTGGGAGCATTTCTCTCTATTTTCTCTTAGTCTCATCTACTCCTTTAGCAAGAGTAGTGGCGAGTGACCTCTACACCAGTTTGCATCATATCAAGCGTGTTAGGCCGTGTAGGACTTGTAGATGCATCATATCCTCCAAGTGGCCTGTGGATTTTGCTAAGTTTTTCTTTTGTTTGATTCATCCTTGATACCCTCCCATGTGTCTTGTCCCCATGGAAGCATCGTAAAAGTCAGTGGGCACATAATCAGAACAAGTGGAAAAGCCAAGGAGACCTAAAACTGACAAATGTTATCAACTCTGCCACTGAAATTCAAACTTTTACAACGACCACTTACCAGAGAAGGCACTTGCTTTCATTAATAATAAATCTGTACCATGAGCCAAAAAGATTAAAGATAAAATGGAGTCATGTAATTATTACTTGGGACTTTTGATCAAAAAACTTCAATTCCAGTAATAGACATCAGCTCCTATAGTAACCATTTCATTCATGAAAGTAGAGTATTGAATTGGTAACCTGGTGCTAGATAACCAAATGTTCCTGCAACAATTGTCGTGATGTGAGATTCTTCGTCCTCCAGTAGTTTAGCCAGACCAAAGTCAGAAACTCGAGCTTCCAAATTACCATCAAGCAAAATATTGCTTGCCTTTATATCACGATGTATGATTCTTGGGGAACAATCATGATGCAAGTAAGCTAATCCTTTCGCTGCTCCCACAATAATATTCAGGCGTGTGTCCCAGTCTAGCTGTTCAGATTTTTCTGCATAGGTAAGCAAACCATCATGGTTCATGAATGGAGATGACACTTAAGTAAAGGGACGACCAAAAATTTTTCACTTAAAACATAATTTAAGCCCCAGAATTCTTGATACAATGGAAATCTTGCACATGAAAAAAGTGAAATCAGATCCTTTTTTTTTTTTTTGGATAATTAATGCACGATTGAATCCTTTAATTATTAATTTTTTTGGATGAATAAATCTTGGGTAAATTACGTTGACAATCCCAGTAAACTTTCTAAATGACATCGACAACCCACTTTGTCAAAAACCTACACTTTAACACCCTTACTTTTGCCTACTTGGATGGTAATGTGTCATTGCCATGTCATCTGCATGTTAGCGTTATTAATAATTATATGTAAATTTTGTGAATGTACATATGTATTAATTAACTTATAATTAAAAGTAAAATAAATATTCAAAAGAATAAAAAAATGTTGAATTTTTTTTAAATAGGACCCTATTAATACATTATAAATATATATATTAATGAATAAAATTAAAAAAGTTTGAAATAAATTTTTAAAAAATGCAATTATAAAAAATCAAAGACAAGGTGAAGATTTTCTATTTGGCCAAGAAATAGAACTCATAATTGCTGCTATGAAGGGTCAATCCGGATTTCAATGATGTAATTAGAAGGGAATTCTTTAAATTAAAAAATATTAACCAGGGAAGTTGCAATTTGAAAAGGAAAACAAAAGAAAAGAAAGAATATGGGTCGTTGAGGCTCCTTCTCAAGAAGCATGGACGAACAATGAGGATCTCTTTTGAAAACCTTTTCTTTTTCTTGGTAATTCCAGTTTCCTTTTATTTTAATTTAATTTTTATTAGTTTAGTTAATTAATTTATATAAATATTTATGATATGTATTAACAGGGTCCTACTTAAAATAAAAATATCGACATTTTTTCTTTCTTTCTTTTATTTTCCAAATTTTATTTTATTATTTAATTTAATTAATTCATATACATTATAATACTTAAAATACAATTATTAATAATGTTAACGTGGCGATGACAAGTCAACTTTCTCACCACGTTAGCATCTAAATAAGCAAAATAGGGGTGTAAGTGTGGGCTTTTGAAAAAGTGAGGCATCGATGTCATTTATGTATTAGCGGGTCCTACTTAAAAAAATATAAATAGTTTTTCTTTCTTCTATTTTCCAAATTTTATTTTATTATTTAAGTTAATTGATTAATATAACATATAATATTTAAATATAATTATTAATAATGCTGACATGGCGATAACATGATGATGACACATCAATTTTCTTGCCACGTTATCATCTAAATAAGCCAAATAGGGTATAAGTGTCAAGTTTTGAAAAAGTGAGGCATCAACATTATTTATAAATTTATAGGAATAGTCAACGTAATTTACCCATGAATTTTTTTTTTTTTTAAATTCACAATGAAATCTTGTCCATTATTCCATCCGGTTTGCAGCTATTCAAAGAAACCACATAAAACAATGAAAATAACACCATGAATGAATAAATAAATAAATGTCACATTATAAGAAAACTCTCAGCAAAATATTAGTCTGGATTTTAATGAATTTAGGAGGACCACTTTGGGTAAGAGGAGAGAACTAAAATAAGTGCATCACAAATGTCAAGCTAGAAGGCATCATCCATCTTGGATTTGCAAAATTGCTTATGATTCTTTTTAGAACACTGATTCTCAGATTTAAAAGTACATACCAGTCAGACCTCTGCATCACATGCAGACTACATCAAACTAGTATTGACATAGAGCAATTTTAGCAAATATCAAGATTCCACTTCTTTGGTCTCCTTTCTTTCCATTCCATATCCAAAGGTAACAGCAACAGATATGCTCACCATCATCAGACAGGCAATACACCTCTGTCTACTCAACTAAAATTTCAGAAGAAAAATCCATGCATGCAGTGAATCCGAAATGGGAGATGCAAATTTACCAATTTCGAGTGCAATAGTGCTGTCAATGACTCATCAGATGCACACAAGATTGTAGTATGGTATCAAGAAAATACTATGAGAAGAATATTACCATGAAGAGCTTCATCAAGGCTACCACCAGGAAGAAAATCATAAATCAGCAGCTTTGATGTTGGAGAATTGCAGTATCCTCTCAGATTTACCAAGTACCGATGTTTTATGCTTCCAAGAATCTCAAGCTCCCGCTCAAAAAAACGATCAAAAACCTCATTCATTTTCACAATCTTTTTCAAAGCAAAAACATTTCCATCATCCATGGCAAGCTTGTATACCGTTCCAAAGCCCCCACAACCAATTATATGCTCCTCTTTCAGAGTCTCCAATTTTCTGATAATATCCTTAGAAGAGTATGGCAAGTCTCCATGAAACATAACAACCGAAGCACCTGAAAAATCATATTTACAGAGATTTACAGAAAAGTATGAGGATAAATTCACTTTCACATAAAAATTCAGAACTTTAGAAGAGCACCTCCATTGATATTTATTGCGAAGCCCTTGTTGTCGTACTTTCCAAACTTTTTGTACAGAAAACACCCCCAGAAACACATCAGGGCCACAAGCAGTAATGCACCAACAGTGGCTGATGCACTGATGAGTAGACCACCAGAGTTCTTTTTGACTCCTGCACTTTGGGCTATACAAAGTTTCAAAAGAAAACAGAAGACAGAATTATTGTAGGAAATAGAAAAACAACTAGAGGAGAACATAACTTACACAAACATTAAAACCTAGAAAGGTTAGAACCATTGATTTCATGCCTCTTTGTTTCTGATGGGAATCTTCTATTGTTAAGAGAGATTTTATTTAATGATATTAAGTATAAAATACAAAATTCTGCACCAACCTAAAGCTTAAACTTTTAGATCAAATAATTGTGAATTTAAATTTATCAAGATATAACAACATGAGTTCATGATTTCAAAGCCCCGTGACATCAATTCAACCCCATTTATTTATTTCCACACAATGGGCCTTAATCAATCGACTCACACAAGAGGGAGAGTTTATAAAGATGAGATTAAGAGTTAAGCAATTAGGTCAAACAGTTTGAATCTAAAAATCATCACAAAATACTCAATATCCACCATGGCCTACCTATCTCACAAAGTTTCCTCTCTATAGACTGTTGATTCCTTTTTCTTTTTTTTTTAAATTATTTTAACAACTGGTTACATCAGAGTGCATGAAACTCCATGGAAGATCCATGCACCTTTCAAATTCATTTTGTACTATATAGATAGCCCAAGACATGAAACTATGGAATTTGAACCTAAGACCTCATGCAACTTTTTAGAAGTGTTTACGGGTCATAACTACTAGCCTAACTCATTGGCTTTGCTACTATATCTTCAGAACCACGGTCTAAGCAGCATCAAAATCCATACCACCGTTTTGATAAATTTGTACCTTGGAATATTTATCACAAGGAAAAGGAATCTTATAATTACAATGAGTGAAGTTAGTCAAATATACAATTTTCACAATGGGCACAACCCAAATCACATTGATTGGACAAGGGGAGGAAAAAAGAAAATAAAAAAGGATGAGAGTTGCCAACTCTAAATGAATGCGGCACCCTTAAAATCGGTTGTTGAGGAATCTTTTTAAAACCGTTTCCACTCAAGAAAGCTGCATAAACTTTGCATGAAAGACAAGTGATGCAATTTATCAAGGAAATACCACCATCAAGGAATACTAAGAAAGAGAATATCCCAACACCAAACAAGTGATTTTAAGTACAGAACAAAAATTACTCCATGCCAACAAAATAAAATGGAGCAAGTGCATATAATCAGTTAGCAAATGCATATAATTCAGTTATACCTGAAGCAGGAGCCTGCATACTTGTAGGAGAGCTTCCATTGCATGCAACATTGATTTGCCTCCCACAAAGACCACGGTTTCCTGCAAAGCTGCAATTTTTGCACTTCCTAAATATTTGAGGCTTCATAGCAAGATTTAGATGACATGATTTTCTTTTAGGTGATACTGTCAGTGTTCCAAATCACAAAAAAAATCAAGAAAGTTGTACTTACAAGCGTTCTGAAAAGTTCATAAGTACACCATCAGATGGTATTGCTCCAACCAGAAAATTAGCAGATACATCCCTTTACATGATAGAAAAATGCAGGTATCAATAAGCACAATTCTTCAATCTTCATGCTAAGCACTAAACCAACAGGAAATAAACAAAGCTACTCACAAAGAAGCAAGTTTATTCAACTTTCCCAGTGAAGGAGGAATACTGCCACTAAGAGAATTGCCAGAAATATTCCTGAAAATGTAGAGAGACTAAGCTAATGAGATTTTCAAGGGAAATAATTCCCATTTACATTCTCCTTGGGTTTTAGATTTTGCAGAACCACAAATATTTTTTGGTCAGATCTACCTATAGCAGAAATTTCACGAATAGAGGTATCTGCATTAAGTTTGGAAAAAATCAGGAAAAACACTTGCTCTTCAAACTTGTGGTCAATTCACTGCTGCCATGAACCCTTGCGTAAGAAGATATCTCACTCTGATCCAACGGTAGCAGCAAATGAGATTAACATAATATGTTAAACATCCCTTGATATGAGAGAAAACTCACAGATTTTGAAGGTCGGTGAGATTTCCCAATTCACTGGGAATAAATCCACTTAAGTAGTTACCCTGCAAATATCTGCAGACAATAGTTTGATTAGCCACATGCTTTAAAATTATACCAGGATGAACAAAACTGTAAAGATCATGAAGCAATCAGGTAATAAAAGAAAAAAGTTTCCGGGCATGGGACACAACGAAATTCAATGAAAGCAATCAAAAAAGGGCTATTCCAGAAATTTACAATGTAAGCACATATAAGATGTGGTCATTCTGCATTTACACGTCACAGCTCCCTTATAAAGCAAAAGGAAGCTCCATGGTTGATTATAGAAATTCTCAGTCAGATACCAATAAGAACAACAATGCTTAAAGTCTACATAAAATACATTGCAAAACAAGTAAGAAAATCTGAGGCATTTATTCATTGACAGAAACCTGAGACCAGATATTGTTGTCAGTTATTTCTTATACAATCTATAAATATCAAGACTGAACAGAGATGAAAATCGAAATCATATAGGAACCATTCGTCAAATAATGTTAAAGATGACAATGCTTTAGCTTAAGCAATGCCAAATTATGCAGTGTCACAGACATGACTAATCCTAATTCTCAAAAAGAGGTAAGAGGCCATTGCATCTCCTGGAACGACCACTCATTTTGACTAGTAATAGAGAAAAATATTATCGGATTATTACAATACAATTCCAACAAGTTATAGATTACACCATTGTAAGAATATAAACAATAACAATATGAATCCAATGGTCCCACTCCTTTGTGGGAAAATAAGTATTTTGCAGTAAATGACGAAAACACAGAAAATTAAAGCATGTGAGCTTCAGGGGTTTCCACAAAGAAATGGCTAGAACTTACATTGCTTGCAACTCTGTGCAGTTTCCCAACTCCGGAGGAATTGTTCCATAAAAGTAGTTGTCATGAAGAGACCTAAATTATATTTTGCTTTGGGGGTTAAGTATGGAGAATAGATTCATTATGAAAATTCCATGCAAACAGATGCCATCAAGAGAAATGGATCGTGATTTCATTACCCAAATAGGAAAAGGAACATGATTTCGAAATGAACAAAAATAACAAGGGAAGAACAGACATTCATCAGAATACATACAGTACTCTCAAATGCTCAAGCTTCCCAAGTTCAGGTGAAATTGAGCCACTTAATTTGTGATAAGAAAGCATCCTGCAAGAAATTTGAGGAAGTTATCTCTCCGAGGTTCTACCAATTTCAATCCCCAGGTGACAAATAGCAATACAAGCTGAAGGAGAAAAACAAATCAAAACCAAAACTTGGAGGAGTTATTCAGAAGAACCAGGTGTTCCTTTAACAATAATGCAGTCTATAGCTTCATAAACAGAAATCAGCATTCAGTTGTCTGAATATATTTAATTTTATTGAATCGAGCTTACTGAAATCACCCAAATGAGAACCAGGGTCATAGAATTAACCACTTAGTATTCGCAACAAGATGGCAAATTTTTCAACTCAAAAATGCTATGGAATTTAAGGAAAAAATAAGTGAAGAGGAAGCAACAATGAACCTTCATGGAAAAAATATTGAATATCTAGACCTATAGATGCATATTAAAAGCAACTAGCTGCAGAATGACTTATCAAGATGGAGTTGCAAATCCACAATAACACTACCCCAAATCTTCAATAGACAAATTTTTAGGAATTATCATAGCAGCAGGACAATAAAAAACCAGTCTCCTAAAAAATTTTGGATGCTGACTATCACTTGAGTGAAGTTGTACAATTTTTTTACAGAAGAAACAACAGACTGGCAGGAATGACCATGTACAGATATGGAGAAAACCATCACATCTGTTCTAATTCTGTCCTTTGCCAGACAAACTGTCCTCAAACGGCCATCTTTAGGACTCCTTAGGGCATTACAATTTCCAGTAAAGACACCTTCCAGTCAGCATCTAGACTAGACACTTCCATATGTACAATAAATTACATTGTCAAACCATCAAAAGAAGGATCTGTGGCATGAGAAACACTCAATCAACTTATTGAATAACATATCTTTCTACCATCAAGGAATAATTTCAACTTTTTGCACACCATTCTCTTGGATGATTATTTTTTGCACACATTTCAATAGCTATAATTCATAAGTACCTCCAAATAAGGATCATAGCTATAGACCATCCAGCAGGCAAAGATTTGCCATGGCATTCCATTAGAGATTTGGATTGCACTAATATCCCTATCCTATGTAACTCCTGAGGTTTGACCACAGTTGTAACAAGTGCTATTAAACCAATCGATAAGTAAATATTAACACGTAACGGTTGCTTTAAATGTTGAATAGCCATGGAGTACACAAGGACCCCATTGTTACACTCCCAAGCCCAGGACCAAGTCACAGGCCAATTTATCCAAAATCTGGCTCAAGTGTTCCCTCAAACTTACTGGTGCTGTGACCCATCTTATGAGAACCTATGATTTAAGTAGGATGAGGGCTCAAGCAAGATAACACTCTGATCTCATGAAAATAAAAGAGAAGATTCCTTTCTATTATAATTTTCGGTTGATTTATTACATCACTCAACGGCTTATGTAGCAAGCATATGTTGCACATTACAGGCATACTTTTTCTTTTCTTTTCTTTTCTTTTTTTATTACTTCCTTTCCTCTTAAGTTACATTCCAGACATACTTGATTCTTATCCCTAAATAAGTTAATTTCTAAAGATAAGAAATATGAAAATATCCCTCCTATTACAGCAACATAAGAAAATTTCTCCTACTACTTATAATCCCTCCTCTCTTATGCGTGCCTTTGTTTTGGATTGGGCATAGTTCTAGGCGACGAGAATTCAGTTGAAGTATGAACCTTCCCTTGAGAATTTATGAGATTTTTGCTGGTGCTAGGGAAATGCTTCATGAAGTTAGGTTTCTAGCTCAACAAATAGAGAGTTCACTTGGGAAAGCATGGATTTAGTTCAGGTTATGATGAATGAATATGTGAAACAGGGGCCTCTATTGCTGTGGGTTGTGCCCACCAAGTTGGGCTTACCCACTAAAGTAAGCTATAACACAACTAGAAGCTTGACAATGAGCTTCAATTGTAAATGGTTGTCTCTGTTTATTGCTCTGAATCATGAGCAGACATTTCATGCTCTGAATTTCTTTTAGCTCACCCTTAGGATGGTTAGTTTACAATCAAGGACAGCCCTAACAACTTCTCCTTGCGGCAAAAACATTAACCAGTAAAACGAAGATTTGCTTTTTAAGCCTTGACATAGAGAAATGTAGGGGTCCAGATTACCAAAAAATATAAAGGGCACTGCAACATAAATGTGGGAGTAGCATCTTGGCCAAGGACATAAGAAAGTGAGCACCCATATTCCTAAAATGACAAGAGAAACCACCATATATAGAGTTTGAGCTTTACAATTCTCACTTTAACTACTCACTTATTTAAATGCTACATAATTATAAGTAACAGTCAATGCAACGAATCTGCTGCATAACCCTTTAAAGCTGTTAAATGAATCAGTAAACCAACAATTCTTTATTGAAGGATTCCAGAAATGTACTCAGATCAAGCTGAGAACTCACAAATATATCACATTCTTTGACTTTGGATCACATGTTACTCCCTTCCATTTGCATGGGTCTGGATCCTCTGGTCTCCATTGAAGAAAGATACCATCCGAACTCACCACTGATGCTCTGAAGTTCAAAAGAGCCTGACCTGTAAATCATATAAGTGTTACTTAATTTGAAGCAAGATTAGAAGGAGAAAAGGATGTTTAAGAAGATAAGAAATATGTTCCGCTCCACTTATCAATTAATCTTCTCTGACCTTTCCCGCCTTCCACAAATGATACACAATGATTTTTATGGCCATAAATAACTGTGATCTGCATCTTCTTTATATCTGGTGCTTTCTTCTTCTTTTACTTTATTTTATTTTTTCTTCTTTTTTTTTTGTGCATGCATGCATGCGTGGGTGTGTGTGCAGGGTTGACTTCTAAGAACTACACAGTACTTTGTTCACTTGAGAAAAAAATGAGCATAGCTAACAGTGAGTGACCTCATACCCTCAAATAGCTAATGTGTTAAGCAAGAAATCATTGACCATAAGATGCCATTTTCTTATTTTAGAAATTTCATCTTTATGCATAGTTGAGCATAAGAGCATCAGATCTTTCAAATAAGATCATTTCAACAGCATTAATTTCTTAGAGTGGCACAATGAGGAATGGACACTAAGAGCGATTGACAATAGAACAAAACGGTTGAAATGAAAATATTTATATGCATAATGAAGAAAATAACGCATTACCATCAGGGCTAAGAGAACTGCTTGTGTTGATTGAACCGTACAATACAAAAATGCATAGCAGCCACACTCCTCGACAATTTGCTAGACATATGCCCATAGTGGCAGTGGTCAAGCATAATAAAGCTACCACAGATCATCTGAAGTGCCAATCTCGAGAATTCTTGCACTCAAACATATAGCTACATTTGCAATGGTGATATCTAGAAGCCAAGGTTGAGCAGAAACTCCTGAGTAAAAAAGAGAGCAAATAATTAATATGCTTTAATAAGAACAAAGACAAGAGGGGAAAATAACTGGAAGCTTTTTCAGATTGGGCAGATCAGGAGAAATCATCTTCCAACTCGCAAGAGGCATCAATTGCAGTCAAATGCTGAATACATAGACGTGCATAACTCACATGAGCCCAATGATCTGGTAGACCATGCTAAATCTGCATCTTTGCTCAGAAAAGAGTTAAAATGTTTCTATCGGGACTAAAGTATGAGGATACAATAATAACATGGTCCAAATTTGCTTGGCAAGGAGAACTGGCATTATCTTATTTTAGTAGCATTGCCCACACACCAAATGTAATGATTGTTATAGCTAGGACTATACTTTATGTTATTATAAGCAGAGACTTAGATCTTTCGGTTGCTATTCGGGCTGTAAGTAATCCATCCTTAATGTTGTAGTTGGTGTGGCAATTGCATTTGTTAAAATATAAGAGTCCCGGGCTGTCAGTTATTTGCTGTTAACAGCTGTGATCCACTTAAGGATCATTTTGCACACTGAAGATTAGTAGCTGGACTTGTAAGTGCTTGGTGGTTCCATTAAGCTTAGTCAAAGTTCAGGAAATTTCAAGTTTACTTAATTAGTTCTCAGGGATTACTTATGTGCTTGTTTTATTCTACAAAAAAAGTAGATCAAGAATCTGCGTGTCTAATAATGGTTAGCTTTTAACAGCAGAAATTTTGCTATGTGATTTAGAGCAAATAAATCTACCAAACTGATATTATATCATCAGAAACTCACATGGTTTTAAGTGTTAAAGAAAGGTCTAAGTAGCATTTTGTTTGTGAACATACTAAATCGAGCCTAGCAGCTTAAAATTTTAATGTGATCATTACAATTCCTTCATAATGGCTTATTAAATGGGAAGCAGCTTGAGGAATAAACTATGAACCCAATCCTCAGGATCTGCTAAGGCTTATACTATCTGTTCTATGGGCATCAAATAAGCAGGTTCGAGCAGGTTCAGCTTTAGCATGGTGCATAGGTTTTTTTCCACTACGGTATTGTCTCTTGACAACTTAGATATTTGAAAAAAATCTTTAAGTTTTTTTCAAGATGCAAATTGTCTTAGCTGGAGACTCCTAACTTAAAGAATAAGTGAGCCTCAAAGGAAAATAAACAATGCACTCTATACATGCATAACTTCATGGCTTTAATATCATTTCTCTAGTCTCTACAACACAGTGCAAAACATCATTGCGCTCCTATATAAACCTAGACAAGAGAATTAGCACAACATTTCACTATAATCATCCAAAATCATTACAATCACAAATCTTCACCTCAATCGCACGATTAAGCTACTCATTTGCCTTCAAAGCAGCAAAATTTACTCACAATTCGACAATTCTAAACCAAAATTAAGCCAGAAAGTCAAATTCCTAATGCGATTAAGCAGTTCCTAAAGATCACACAAACCCAAAGCAAGCTGAAGAGTGGAATCGCAAGTGAAATTAGAAAGAGGACAAGAACGCGAACCTTGATTCGATCCGATGAAGCAAAAATTCGTAGAGAGAATGCCGATGAAGAAGAGAAATGTATGGATTAGGGGGGATCGAAAACCCTAGAGTGTGAGATTTGAGGGATTGATTGAAGTGAGAGAGAGTGAGGAGAGAGAGGAGTGGAGAGAGAGAGAGTGAAGTGTCTTGCTGTGTGGATGCCTTTGTGTGGGGGTGGAGTAGATGCTTGGGAATTCAAAGTGGGCATCAGCTAAGCCAATGAGAACAAAATGGTGACGCACGTGCGATCTAGACTCATCATACGTGCGACCGACGCTTCTCCGTTCTTCATTTGTGAAAGCGAAATTGCTTTCTTACGCAGGCTTATTTTATTTATTATTCTTTTTCTTCGCTTTCGAAAAATCGGGAAAGTAGTTCTCTTTTTCATTTCTCAGCAAATAAACAAAGTTCAACTTAGCTTTGGAGTTTACTCGTATCTTGTATATTTTAAAAATAATTTATTAAATATATAAAAATATAATTTTATATATATCTTTATTTTAAAAGTAAATACCTAGTAAATCATAATAAAATTAAATTTATTTATATTTACAAAAATACCAACTAAAATAATTATTTTCAACACATAAAATATATTTTTTCAAATCTTTTTTTTAAAAGTGTGTAAATTTTTATTTCTCAATTCTAACACTCTAATTACCATCTTCATTATAATTACAAAATAAAATAAATAAGATACATATGAGTTTCGTAATTTCACATAGTTGATCAAATGAGTAATTTAGAGCGTTAGTGAAACAAACTTAAATGACTTAAAAATTTGTGAGTAGACTCGAAACAATAGTTGAAGACACTTTACAGACTCGGATTTTAAAAATATAATAAGATAATAATAAAATAATCAAAATAGTATAATTTAATTATATTATGCAATATTTATCAGAATCGCATAGAATAGGCTACAATAGCTAGTAAATATTTAGAGATAAATTATATATATAATAAAAATATTATATGATGTAAAATAACATGTAGTGTATATATGTATATATATATACACCATATGTAATTTGTATGCATTAATATAAACCCTTAATTAACTAAAATACTCAAACAATTATATTTTAGACTAAATTAAGCTAAGAAAATTCATTAAAATTAATAAAAAAAACTATGAACGCTCCTACGATAGCTAAGAATTTCTTATGTTAAGTATGTGGATTATACCAAATAGGTGTTGCTGTAAAACTCTTGAGTTAAGACACTTAAACAAGTAAATTTGAGAAGGTATATATAGATAAGGAGAGAGAAAATTGACATTCTCCACCAAGAAACCTATAAAAAAATCTAAACCCTCTCCTAAAAAGTTCTATCGAGTCTTAGACATATAAGAAAAATCATGGAAGTAAAAGATGAGGTAATGAAAAATTATAGAAAAATTAATGACCAATAATGTGAAATTGAGCAAGATGATGAAGCATGAGTCTAAGGGCAATCTAGGAGCGAACCACCACTAAGGAAACTAGTGCTAATAACACTTCACTGTACCAATAAGGTGGTGGAGAGTGGTGTTGGCTAGATAGCCAAATTCCAATGAGGTCCAATTTTAGTTCAATTTTATATAATTTTGTAAAAATATAAAATATCCCCAAAAAATTATGAAAAAAAAAATATATTCCTACATATTTTTCTGTATAGAATTTAGGAAAAATATCATTTTGTACAAATTTAATAGTTATAATATACATTCTTAAGAAATTGAAAAAATCAGACGATTTTCAATACTTGAAATAAATATGGCTAATGCTATGGTTTCCACCTTAAATTTTTTCTATAAACTATTATGAACCAATATCGAATTACTATGTGAAAGTTTTTTGTAAAACTATTTTATAAATTTTTATATGATTTTTGAGTTCTAAATTATGATTAAAATGGTATTTTTTTGTAAAAACTAATGTATTTTTCGTAAAAACTAATGTATTTTTCTTAAGGACCTCACTTGGATTCTGAATTTGGGTAATTAATGGAGTATTTATTGTATACTGGAGCTATTGATTAAATTTTGTAGGAAGGAATTATAAAAAATCAATAATGTGTCCTAAAATGTATAGTTTAGTAGTATGAAAACTTAAAAAAATGGTAGATGATGAGGGGTTCCATGAAGCATTGGGATGTAATGAGGTTGAGAGATATTAGTTGAAGTGTTACTTTGGTTGTTTTTGCTGGAGTTTGGGGTGGAAGTAAATAAATCGATAAGTTATACTTAATTTAAACTTAAGCAAAGGATAACTCAGAGGAAGTTAAGAGCAAATGTTCTCCTATATATTCACTTAAAGGTTAAATCAAAGGCAAGATTATAAGGGAGTGGTGTGATAGAGGAATCTTAGAGACTAAGTTAGAGAGAATATTCTTAGGAACTCCGAAGTTACTGGTCTTAGAGGAAAATTCAAAGGGTAAATCTCTTCAAATTATGAAGTCGACTGAACTCAAATAATAACTTAGAGGGTTTTTTATTAATAAATTTAAACTCTAGTAGATGTAATAACTTAGTCAAAAGATAACTTGAAGTAAAATTTGAGATAATTATAGACATGTAAACACTCAAAAATTGCATCAAAGGATCTTCATTGAAGAATCCGGGGCACTTGTCAAACTTAAAGATTAAATCTACTATAAAATTCAATGGCCATGTAGTTGAGAGGGTAGCTTAAAGGATATCCTACCAGAAGATCTAAAATTGAGTAGGTTACACGGTTGGTTCAAAAGGTGTCTTATGAAGTACTTGTAGTGAAAATACATGTATAAGCACTTAGAAGCTACTTTAGAGTATAATCCATAAGAAATCTCAAATACTCATCAAATTCAGAAGTTGGTTTCGTTATGAACTCTTACTCTATTAAGACTTAAGGGGTAGTTCAAAGGCTTCCCAGTATAAAAGCTTCATAGTTGATTTCATTCGAAACTTAGCTCAAAGGGTATTGAAGGTATAATTCATTGATGAAATGATAATAACTTCCTATACTTATGCCAACATAACTTATAAATTAAGTTCTAAATCAACCTAATTTATGGGGAGATGAGTAAATAAATGGTCTCCCATGTCTTATATAGTTATTAAAATAATAAATTGACAAAATATAAAGGGAATTCTCGAAGGTGGGATAAGTGAACAACTACGTTAGTGAGCAACTAAGTTCCAAGTAAGTAAGATCAGTGCTTTACCGTACTTTAAAGTATTGTTTAAGAATACTTTAAGACTTTAGCATATGTCTTGTTTGTAATTGTAAATTAGTTGCCCATGCGTATGTAACATGTGTGCTTAAATATAATTGTGCTATTTTGAGTGCTAGACTTATGTATTGACTGCTTCATGATATTACTTACTTTGGACTATCTAAAATTGCTTGATCACTCAAAAAATAATCTAACACAAATTTAGCTTAACTATTAACCAAACCTACATCGCAACCTACTAAGAGAAATGATTAGGATTCTCAAGCCAAATACAAACCTTTCAATGAAGATAATTGAAATAGTCATCTCCCTACCCTTAGTCAAACTAAGTGACAAGAGAAAAGGTCATAGTAAGGTTAGAGACCGTGATTTAAAGTAAAGTCTTAGGTGGAGCATGTTTCCCCATTATACAAGCCCCAATTTAGTTCCGATTCATAAAGTACACAACATCAAACTCCTTAACTTAGATTAAAGCAAGCGCAATTTCTTTAATTTCATGATAAACTGGATAATGTCGGGCGATAGTATTTGCTTATACATACATAGCATATAACTAAACTTACTTGAGAACCTTGATTAATTTGTGTTAGATATGTGCTATTGTCTCCATTCCACTTACTAAGTAAGTTATCGCTCATTCTCTTATAGCTATTTTATAGGTTTCTTAATAGATATACCAGAACTACTCCAAGTTTTAAAAGATTAGAGAACAAAGTCGAGAAGTGAGATTCAAGACTAATAGGCTAAATTTTTTTTTATTATTGGTTTTACTAACTTATAAGGAAACAAATAGAATCTCTATTGATGACCCTCTAGTTTTCAACTATTAAGATTGCTATTATGTTTAGTAAACTTGTGAATCTTTTATGAATCCTTTATTAACCACTTTATTTTCTTAGATCAAATAAATTTTCGAACTTTTTGTTAAAATTTAGATTTTATACTCTATATGATTTATAAAGCTTGATTTTTTCAGTTATTTGAGCCACAAAATTATTTTCTGGAGCTATTTTAAAAAGTTATATCGTAGGTTATTATCTACTAGGTTCAAAATTGGATGACTTAAAGCGGGTAAGTGATAAACTTCACGTGTAAACTATACCTATATTACCAGCTAAAGTGACTAGCTTCTAGTTTATGTTGATTTACAAGGCAGGGTTATTACGACTCCCTAGTTTATGGTGTACCAATACATATAAAATAATTTTCATATATCAAATTTTAAATAAATACAAACTAGATACTAATAAGATATAAGAAAAAAAAAATCCAAACAAGACCTATGTATTTATTACGAGTAATATTTTTCTTCCCAAACAACATTACAATTTAGGAGAGAATTTTACTTATTTACCATTAAATGTAATAAATACTACGTATTTACCAATTATATAATAAATTACCAATTTACCAAACCTATCTCGCATATCTTAAATACAACTTAGGTATTTGCACCTACATGCATTTTAAAAATATGACATACATTAAATTGTATTATGTCACATATCTTAAATACAACATATTGCATTTAAGAGATGTAACATATATGCAATTAATGTATGTCACACTCTTAAATACGAGATAACTACTATATCCTAAACATTAAATCACATATCATAAATGCGATACGTTTGCTATTTTCAATGTTGCATTTTTCAAATGCAAGCACATGTTTACTATTATTTTCAATGTTGCATTTTTCAAATGCAATTTAAGATCTATATTTATGTAATTTATTTTAAAAATAATAGTAAACATGTACTTCACCCCAATTTAGGGAGGTAGGATTCAAATCTGGATCAATCCCATTGAAAGACTAATGTTTATGCACTAAATTACAATGATCTTAACTATTACAAGTAATTTGAAAAAGCATAAACCTAAATAAACGGAAAGAACAAAAAAGAGGAATATCAACATAAATATTCCTAGAGATTAATTTTCTAAGCTAAATCAAAATTCTAAATTTTATTACAATTATAAGAATCAAATAATTATTATATATCTCACAATAATAATCAAAATCACTTGTCATTCTCTTTCTCTCTCCCTCCTTCTCTCCTCCTATGGTCTTCCTCTAAGAAAATCCAAGAGCTCTACCATTATATTTTGGCTATTTGTTCCAATTCAATAGTTACAATTGCTTTCTTCATTACACAGATTAGTATAATAAAGGGGCATCTAAATTCAAATCTAAGGATTTGCTATCATTTCTTCATCAACTAATAAAGGTCAAGGTAGAATCATATTCGAGATATAGGTTTTTCCATCATTTTTATTTTCTATTTTATTTATCATCCCAATTACGGATTTTTCCCAACTAAAGTCGTGGGTTCCATTTTGTGATTACATAGGAATTTTTTCTAGGTTTATGCCACTGTCTTTATCTAAGAAATGTATCTATTTTTGGATTGGATCTTTAGATCCCCATGTCTTTTGATATATTCTCTTAATACTATATGCACTTATACTTCCACGTACTTCAATGAATGAAATTCACTTCTCTAGTACAAAAAATACCTACTTACCTAATTAATAGCTTATCCATCTTTTGTTATGTTATTAGTTAAGTAAGCATTTTAAGTCAATAACAAGTGGATATGGCATTGTTCACACTATAAAGCATGAAAAAGCCATATAAGATCCCAATCATTACTAACATAGAATGTTTATGTATTAGATGTAGCAACCTAAAATCTCATTCACCAATCAATACAAGTGCACACAAAAACTAATTGTCAAATTTAAATCTGTTAAATGAGTCCTAACCTATCAAAGTTTCCACTTCTTTTTCTCTCTCCCTCTAACAAAATCCTGAGAAAATCCATTAGCTCTCATAAAACAAATCAAACCATGAATCTCTCTACCACAAACAACTAGAATTGAATAACCCACATATTAGAAAATTACACCCATCCATCACTATCTTATGATATCTTAAAAAAAAAAAAAATCACCAATCTTTCTCTTTGTACAATGGGTTGTTATGATTGGCTAATGACGTACAGCAAGCATGTTAATCAAGTTTGAAAAAGTTTTTATCTGATCATGCATGGAGGGATATCATAAAGAAAGGGTATAGAATGACAAATAGGCAAACTCAAGTTGTAGATTGAAACCTATGTTCTTAATGAGCTCTTGATTTGTTATTAAGGATTCTCATGTTTAATTTTCTATGAAGTGATTCCAATAAAGTAATGACATTTATTTAAAGTTTACTGATACTTTGAATGCTGCAAATAAGGAGGAGTAAGCCTCCATATATAGAATTTGGTGTCTAATCTCAATTATTAGATGAATTTGATATGGATGAACCAAATGATCTATTGTTGAGAGCCATTAGACTGACTCCTAATAATTGAGGATCTAAATAAGTCTCCATTTACTTATATAACCATGAGCTTTAAACTTGGGCTTGGTGTAAACCTAAGCCTAAGTCTTTTTAAGATTATAAAAGGTCACGGCTACCTCCTTTATAAATACAAGCCTACTTCTTTATAATAAGCCTAAGGCTGTTAAGGGCATATGAAGCTTAAATGGACTTAAAAGGACAACTTTTGAGCCTATTTTTCACATGCAGACAACTGTAAGGCTGAGACCAAAAAGTTGGTCTAGCAATTCCTATTCTAAGCTTACTAAACCAAATTTCCCTAAGACATCTTTAGGTCGAACCTAATTCCTTATATTATATCACTAACTTAAGAACACTATACCATAACATTAAAGTAGGCCAAAAGCTCAATTATCGAAATAAACCTTTACATGTTGCCCCTAACCAATAGTTCCTTTAATAGAGTTCAAGGGGTTTTAAGCATTTTATTAAGATGATTTCTTTAGTTACTATAAAATATGTATGAGACATTAGGTCGTCACTTTCATCATTGTCACGCCCCGAAGCGGCAGAGTCATAACAGCCCCCGCCGTGTAAACCATCCTAAGATAGAAGTTGGTCTTACAACCGCTATCTTAGACCTGATCTACACAAGGCGTCCACGACTAACCCACTTTGAAGTAGACAATTTGTAATTTAAACAAATCATTTACCTAAGAAAGTGAGGAAATATATATAATCACTATAATTCAGTTACTGCAATTAAAGTTTTCAATATTCCTCTATAATATATCTCCTAGTTATTACATCATTCGGAAATGAAAAATAATTCTAAAGTAAAAACTTAGACCTTAAAATATGTGTTTATTCTTCGATGTTTTTCCTCACTCCCCAGGATCCAGCAGTTGCTAGCTTCTGAGTAATTGGTTGCCGCTTCTTAGCCAGCACCTGCACGACGTCTATAGGGATGTAAGCGATCACAGCTCAGTAAGTAAGGACGGAGGACTTAAAACTATACCATATACACAACAAGGTTTTCAATTACTTATTAAGTGCAATGCATGTGCAAGCAAATGCCATCGCACGACGTTGTCCGGCCCGTCGTGAGATTAGAGAAATTGCGCCTGCTTTAATCCGGGTTGAGGAGTTACCGTTAATGCAACAGCTCACGACCAAACCCAGGCTTGTGTAATGGAGACCTTGCTCCCCCCGCGACTACCTTCGAACCACTGTCTTCACCCCCGCCGCGACCTCCTCTCCTGTCACTTAGTTCGATTGAGGATGAAGAAGGGACCATTTTGCAATCATGCGCTATCTCTTCCGAAGGGGTCGGTATTTGGCCGGAGAGTCCTAAATCCCCTAACGGGTTGCCATGCATGTCCGATTATGATTACTGGTCGTATATTTGATTAAGTCCAATTTAGGGTGATCCATCATTACATACAATTCATACAACATGTGCCAAAGCAACAAACAGAATCATAGCATCACCCATAATCAAGCACATACACACATTCAACTATCTAACAAGCACAACCAAGCATAATCTTAAGCCTCAAAAAATACAACATCGTATTAATTCCAACTTACCTTGACTCCTCGCTCGCTCACTCGAGGTCCGATTTGCTCAGGCCATCGCCGGTTATCCCTATAACACGAACGTGGTTTCAGCTTTTCATATAACTGTTATAGGTTCGTTTTATCCTATAATGCTTCTTGTTAGGTTTTGTTTAAGGTTTAATATGCCTAATTATTTAGGTATTAAGTCTTTTACAATTATTCTAGGTTTGGGGTTAGGTTCAGGTTCGGTTTTCGCATCGATTTCTAATGTGACAAATTTTTACATTTTTCATATAATTCCATAAATTCAAGTTTCCTATCAGATTTATTGTGCATTTTTATTATTCTCAAAATATCAATTTTTATTATAATATTTTCTATTTATTATATTTTCAAAAATTACACATTATGCATTATTGCATATTATGCACATAATGCATTTCTAATATTTCCATTACCCTAATTACCATCTCTAAACACCAATTATTATTTCAAAATATCTAAATCCATCCTAAATCAGATTTTACTCCAAATTTCCCTAATTTACAAAATTAACTATTTTTTTTCCTATTACTCATTTATTACATAATTAACCTAATAATTACATCTAACACCCTAAATGCTATAAGTATCATACTCCATCAGATCTTAACACCCTAAAACATCTACTTATTCACTAAGTCAGAAATTAATAATTTAATTACTTAATTAATCCTAAATTACCCATTTTATGCCTCATTTTAGGACCTAAAAATTATCTAAAAATTTAGAAAATTAATTTTTGAAAAAGGGCTTCATAGCACTGTTCTATATCATCTGAGTAATCTACACAAAAATTTTGGGCTTGAAACTACACTCCTAAGGTCATTTATTTCTAAACCGAAATGTGCTCGGTTTCGCACGATTTCGCACGATTTCTTAGGGGCCATATATTACGAGATATAATTTCATCAAAATAATATTTTTCCTACAAACTACATACAATAAAACCTCATAATAACAAGTTTCATAATTTTCTGAGCAAAATAACTAATTTTACAAAATTATACAAGAATTGGGCTGGAATTTGGACTCACCGGTTCAGGTGGCTCCGGCCACCGCGGGCCGCCGTGGCCTTGTCGGCCAGCCTGGGCGCTGCCACCACCGTGTGGTGGTGGTGGCCGTCCACTCCCAGCTCCTCGTTTGGTGTGGGTTCCCTTTAAAACCCCTAACTGCACGGTTTTTCTTATTTTTTTTTATTTTCTGGATTTTCTCTCGAATTTTCAACTCTCCCTAATTTTCTCTGATTTCTAACTGTCCAAATGAGTTCTTGGATTTTTCTTGCTATTTATAGACGTTTTTTGTAATTATTATGCATTAATTTGACAACATTTTGTTAACTTTCCTTAATTTTTGGCTTTTTGTTTGTCCAATTCTTATTGGATAATTTTTCTTTTTCTGATTTGAACCTGCCACGACCTTATCTTGATTCATCTTATCATCTTCTGATTTTTTCTTATTTTTCCATAATTATTTTATATTTTTCTTTAATTATTTGCTTAGTTTTCGGCCAATTTTAGTAATTACGCGTATTTTTATCTACACGTAAATACATGTAGGGTATACGTGAACATTCCTAAATATTATTTTGGTCATTCTAAAATTTTTAGTATACATATAATCTATCTCTAATAATTTTTTAGTTATTATATTACACTTTTTGCCTTTTCGGTAATTAGCAGTTATTATGCTTAAAATTTGAAAATTTTATAGTCTCCTATTTTACTATTTATTTTCTTAAATTTAAGTTTACGGGGTCATTTTTACTAATATTCTTCTCAATAGTTTATAATTTGGGTGTGATCGGATCCTTTAACCGATTCTTCTAAACCTTGGGTTCTAGGCTCAATCCTACGGTTACTTGGCTTAACTTTGGGGCTTAACTTTAGGGCTTACAATCATTCAACTTATTTGTAGAATTGTTGCTTTCTACTTATTGATAGGATCTAGTACAGTAAATTTGACATTTGTAGTGTTGGTGCGATATTTGCCTCATAAAGTGTAATATTATGATCTTATAATTGTGGAGTTACCTTCATTGTAATGGTAGAACATTCATGATGTGATATTGTAATATTAAACCTTTTAATAATTTATTTTTCATTTCCTTAAAGTGGAAAATAAATTTACGTAGCTATGGATAATTATTCAAGGTTTTGTACAAAATCTTTTCTAATAAGCATTTGATGATAGGTCTCTTAAATTCTTGACTTATTTTTACATAATGAGAACTCTACATAATTGAATTTGTTAGAATATCAATCAAGCAAGACTATTAACCTCGATTCAAATAAATTTCTTCACAAGTATGTCACAACATAAAATAATCACTTTTGAAATTATGACAAATTGTTTTGGTGCTTCATAATTCATTGCATTCATTATTGAAAGAGATATATTCTTCCTAACGAGAATAACTTCCTATAATTCCAAATAGATGCTCTATAAATAAATATCGTATAATCAAATTTAATTCAGCACGCCATCACACATTTAAATGTATTTAAAATTAATTTAACGTGTATATGCTATCGTAATCACTTCTTCTTATTGAGTACGTGTCATATGTAATCTTTAAATTTTTCTTTTCTTTTTTTTTTAATTTTGTAAAATCTTTTGTTCATTTACAATGCTCACTTATCCTTCAAAACTTTGGTCAATAAACATCATGGACTATATCATTTCAATCATTGGTGTTTTAATGCCCTCCATTATCACCATTTCATTGGTAATAGATCCTGTTGATTTACTTACCAATAATCCTTTACAAGCCTTCAACACATAGTCAAATAACAATATATGCCCCATTAATAGGCTCAATCGTCTTCAATATTCTACGTTACTCTTATTTGAATGATTGTTAACCACCTTAATTCATCTTCCGTAAGCAATCCTTATTCCCAAAAATTTTTAGATCCCATATAAGGTTAGGGTTTTTTGTTGGTGATTTTTTGTCTAGCTTGTATCGGAGGCCTCTAGAATAATAAACATATTAAAATAGGCATTGGGGTTTCCTTTGGTGTATTACTTCAATTCTTAAGTAAGTCTTTGATCAATATGAGAAAACCAAATGAGAGGGTGCAATATGGTGTCTAAATCACCTACAAACTCTTAAGAAAATTCCCTTTTTTAGGGTCCCTTACCTACATACCTGGCTAAGCCATATATAGTCGTAGATCTGGATCTAACTTGGGCGGTTAGACTAAGGCCTAAAGAATCTTTATCAAGTAAGGCATGGGTCTTGACATGATGACCTAATGACCGGTCTGCTTAAGTGCTATCTCATGGTCTTCTCATCATACTAAATGCATTACAGCTCCTAAGCCCTATTAGGGATGGGGACGTTACTAAGAGTAAGGTACTCAAGGGCCAAGCAACTTCTTGTCTTCCTTATACCATAGTGAGGCTCTATGGTCCCCTTAGGGTAAGAGTTGTACTATTAGGGGTCATTCAAAGCACTTCCTCCCGTACATTGGGCTTAGGCCACTCTTGTTAGGCCTTCTAATATTTTTTAGGTACTTAAGCTTAAGCCAAATTTTGGCCATCAACATTTACTCCTCTACTCTTCTTAACAACTAATTAACATGGAGAAAGAGTGTTCTTTTAGGTCTAAGGAGACTAGTCGTCTCATGATCATGCATTTGTGACTTGGTATTACATGAATGTTTTGTTGATTAGGGTTGAGGAGCTTTTGTCACTAGCTTAGCATTTTCTAGGGGTGCTTTAAGGGCTGAACTAGGTGTTCAACTCTTAGACTTACTATAGTTCTAATCTTCTTGAGATTTTCTAAACATGTGAGTTAGTTAAACTTCTTGGACTTTAAGTACCATCGAGAGATTCAAGCATTAATTTCCCCCTTTCATTAGATTAGGCAAGAATGAAATCTTAAATAAATTCCTCACCAAAGCTCCAAAACTCCATCAAATTCTACAAAAATTATCAAAAACCCTTTAACAAACCTACAAATGAGATAAATTACAAATAAGCTTCAATACCTAAAAAATAAGGCTAATAATCAATAAAAACTCAACAAAACTACCCTAAAATATATGATGAGTGTTATTATTGGGGGTTGAAGAGATTTTGTCACTAGCTTGGTAATTTCTCAAGGTGCTTCAAGGTTCTAACTAGGTGGTTGACTCTTAGATTTGCTACAATTCTAACCTTCTTTGGGCTTTGTGCTTAGGGTAAACTTTTGAGCTGCTTGAGATTTTCTAAACATGTGAGTTGGTTGAACTTCTTAGACTTTAGGTGCCATCGGGGGGTTTAAGCATCAACTCTCCCTTTAATTAGATTAGGCGACTCATTTCCACATTTACGATTAAGGGCACCTAAGTAATCCATAGATGCTTCTTGATAAGAATTGAACTACCGAACCTTTAACCCGAGCTCGAGCGCGAGGTCTTAAGGGATTAGCAAAGCAGATTCTATTATTCCAACTAACTCCTGCTAAGGCGAGTTGATCCTTATTGCCGACTAACTCCATATGCCGAGCTAAGTAACTTCTTATCTCTCAATAGTCGAGTGCCGACCTGAAATATACTCTACCAACAGTTTGACCCCTCACACTCTTGTTTAGCCATGGTCGTACTGACCTTTAGATTCGCAGTATTGGTACCAAGAACCCCAATACACATCCGCACCTACATCTTCTCGGAAGGTCCTTAGGTCTACTCAGCGACCTCTATCCCAATTATACTGTTTGTCTATTTCTACCAAAAGTGTCTCCAATGACTTGATGCTATGTATCCAGTCCCATGTGAAAAGATTCTGGTATACTAATAATTGATTTCTTTGATTTTTCATTTATAACTTTTATTATTCCTTGTATATTACTTCTTTTAAGCAATATTCTTTTTGCCTTTTCCATTTTAGGTAGGATGCCCTAAAATTTCGGGTATAAATACCCTTGTAATGTGTAAATGTAATAACGATACATCTGACATTGAATATACTTCCCCTTTCATAAGCTAAGCGTACGTACTTTCCTCTTTTTACTCTTGTCCTAACTCTTAAGCAAAGCTAGATGGCTAGTAATCTCATTGAGCTACTCGTATCATATTGAGTTAGCTCTATGAGTTTGTAGAGTTTCCTTAGTACGTCATATCCTTGGAGCGTCATATGCTCGAAATTATTTGTGGTTTTACTTATTCATCTCATTACTTATTCCCCCCATTTTTTGCATTTTATCACTCTTCACTTCAAGCTTTCCGTAAGCTTGGACCCACTTCGATATTGTTGCCCTTGTCAGCTCTTGACGTGGTGTATCACTTCTCGTGAATAGTATTTCCCATAAATGTAATGCCTTTTTGATATACTTTTACTCCTACATGTAAGTCCCACAACTAGTCACTTAAGGTTTTGATCGGCTGAAAGATCTGAAAGATCCGATCAAGCCTAAATTATAAGTAAAGCAAAAAATATTAGTAAAATTGATCCCGTAAGTTTGAATTTAAGAAAATAAGCAATAAAATAAAAGAATATAAAAATTCTAAATTTTAAATATATAACTTGTCATTTATCGAAAATGCGTAAAATGTATTTCAAAAATTAACGAATCACTAGAGATAAATTATATGCATACTAAAAATCATAAAATAACCTAAATAATATTTAGGAATATTTATTTGTACTATATATGAATTTACATGTAGGTAGAAATACGCGTGATTACTTAAAATACGAGAAATGTGCTAAAATAATACTAAATAATTAAAGAAAATTCATAATTAATTAAGAAAAAATCAAGAAAAATCAGGAAAAATAAGGAATGATCCAGATATGGGTCGTGGCAGCTGGGGAAAATAAGAAAAAAATTAGCCAATTAAATTAAAACAACACAAAAGGCAAATTAGAAGAAGATAAGGTAGCTGTCTAATCAAATTAATGCACAATAATTTCCTTAAAGCTCTATAAATAGCAAGAAAAATTCAGAAGCTCATTTGGTCAATTTGGGGAGTGAGAAAAATAGGGAGAGGTGAAATTGAGAGAAAAATTAGGATTATGAAAAATAATAAGAAAAACTATGTAATTAGGGCCATAAAGGGGAACCAACACCAGACGAGCAGTTTGGAGTGAACAGCCACCACCACTATACAATGGTAGCAGCGCCTGGATCGGTTGACAAGGCCACAGTAGCCGACGGTGGCCGGAGCTACCCAGACTAGTGAATTCGATTTCTAGCTCGATTTTGTGTAATTTTGTAAAAATAGTAAATATTCTTAGAAAATTATAAATTTTTTTATTCTAGAATATTTTTTTATATAATTTTTAGAAAAAATATTATTTTGATGAAAATATGTCCCATGATATATGGTCCTTAAGAAATTATGCAAAACCGAGCATATTTTGATTTAGAAATAAATAATCTTAGGAGTGTAGTTTTGAGCCCAAAATTTTTTTGTAGACTACTTAGATGATATAGAATAGTGCTATGAAGCCCGTTTTCAAAAATTAATTTTTTAAATTTTTAGATAATTATTAGGCCTTAAAATAAGGCATAAAATGGGTAATTTAGAGTTAATTAAGTAATTAAATAGTTAATTACTGATTTAGTGAATAATTATATGCTTTAGGATGTTGAAATTTGATGAAGTATGATAATTGTAACATTTAAGGTGTTAGATGTAATTATTAGGTTAATTATGTAATAAATAAGTAATAAGGAAAAATAGTAAATTTAAGTTAATTTTGTAAATTAGGGTAATTAGGAGTAAAATCTGATTTAGGATGAATTTAGACATTTTGAAATGATAATTGATGTTGGGAGATAGTAATTAGAGTGATAAAAATATTATATGTGTATTATGTACATAATAAGTAATAGTACATAATACACAATTATTAGAAATATAATAAATAGAAAATATTAGAATAAAAATTGATAATATGATAATAAAAAAAATATACAATAAATCTGATAAGAAACTTGAATTTATGTAATTATATGAAAAATGTAAAAATTTCTTACATCAGGAGTAAAATCGGTACACTATTAAGGATTTAAGTGTACTAAATATAATAAAATACTGACTAGGGGTAATTATGATATTTAGGATATCTAGAAGTAAAGTGATTAATTTCATATTATGAGTAAAAACAAGTTTCTAGAATTCGGGTATAAAACAACATTTAGAAATCGAACTAGAACCTAATTTAAAAATCGATGCGGAAACTGAACCCGAACCTAACCCCAAACCTAAAATGATTATAAAAGACTTAAGACCTAGATAATTAGGTATATTAAACCCTAAACAAAACATAATAATAAGCGTTATAGGATAAAACGAACCTATAATAGTTATATGAAAAATTGAAACCACGTTTGTGTTATAGGGATGATCAGCGATGGCCTGAGCAAGTCAGACCTCAAGTGAATGAGCGAGGAGTCAAAGTAAGTTGGGATTAATACAATGCAATATTTTGAAGGCTTGAGATTATGTTTGGTTATGCTTGTTAAATAGTTGATTGTGTGCATGTGCTTGATTATGAGTGATGCTATGATTCTATTTGTTGTTCTGGTTTGTATTGTATGATTTGTATGAAATGATTAATCACCCTAAACTGGACTTAATCAAATATATGACCCGTAATCATAATCGGACCTACATGACAACCCATTAGGGGAAACCTAAGATTCTCCAGCTAAATACCGACCCCTTCAAAAGGGATAGCGCAAGATTACATAATGGTTCCTTCTTCATCCTTAGTCGAACTAAATGACAGGAGAGGAGGTCGCGATGATGGTGAAGTCAATGGTTCGAAGGTAATCGCAGGAGGAGCGGTGTCTCCATTGCACAAGCCTTAGTTTGGTCGTGAGCTGTTGCATTAACGGCAACTCCTCAACCCGGATTAAAGCTAGCGCAATTTCTTTAATCTCACAATGGGCTGGACAACGTTGTATGATGGCATTTGCTTGAACATGCATTGCACCTAATAAGTTGGTTGATAACCTTGTTATGTTTATGGTATAGTTTTAAGTCCTCCATCCTAACTTATTGAGCTGTGGTTGCTCATATCCCTATAAACGTCGTGTAGGTGCTGGCTAAGAAGCAGCATACAACTACTTTGAAGCTAGCAACTGTTGAATCCTAGGGAGTGAGAAAAAACATTTGAAGAATAAACACATATTTTTAAAGTCTAAGCTTGTACTTTAAAATTTTTCATTTCTGAATAATGTAATAACTAGGAAATATATTACGGAGAAATATTGTAAATTTTAATTGTAATAACTGAATTATAGTGTATATATATATTTCCTCACTTTCTTAGGTAAATGATTTATTTAAATTATAAACTGTTTACTTCAAAGCGGGTTAGTCGTAGATGCCTTGTGTAGATCAGGTCTAAGATAGCGGTTGTAAGGCTAACTTCTATTTTAGAATAGTTTACACGGTAGGGCTGTTACGACTCTACCGCTTCGGGGTGTGACACTATAAATGGAAGTCCTTGGCAAAGATGGGATGCATAGAAAATGTTCTTCCCTTGATCACATTTTTTGAGAGTATTCAAGAGTTTTATTTTGAAAGAGATCTCTTTCTTCTTCTTCTTCTTCTTTTTTTTTCCTTTTGATGATGCATTGGGAATGTTAGTACCCTAATGGTTTTTGGTAAAAGGAGGAGGCTTCATTTATGGAGCTTTTTTTCTAACCTGTTGAAGTTTTAGTTTCTCATTTTATCTTCTAAGGCTATGCAAGTTACATTGACTAAATGAGAAGGGTGCACTTTACGTATCCTAGTGTGTACTTTTTCTAACCTCTACATGAAACTACTATGATGACATCCTTTACGAAGTTTTACCCACGTACACATTGCATGCATTATTAAGTTGACCTTGGCTTTTCAACCAAAGACTCATTCATGATGGGTACAAGAATACTTATTCATATGAGAATGATGAAGGAAAGTTACCCTAAACCTAACGACCCCAAGGCAGGTTAGTATGTTACACGATAAGTTAGCCTAAGGTTCCAAGAAGACTCTTGTCCTTAGTTGATCTAAGCTAACAAAAGTCATGAAATTGGATATACCAACCTTTTTGTTAGTGTGCAGGATACTGGAGTTAAAAGAACAAGTTAAGTTGCCCAAAGAGATCGGGAAGTTAATTAAGGAATTTGCCAACCTATTTCCTAAAGAATTGGCTAAGGAATTACCATCGTTTTGAAGGGTACATTGCATTGACTTGATTCTAGGTATCGCTTTACCCAACAAGCCGGCTTACCGGATGAATCTAGAATAGGCTACAGAGCTAAAAAGGCTACTAAATTAGTTGATGGAGAGAGGATATGTGAAAGAAAGCCTTAACTCATGCATAGTCTCCGCATTACTTATGTCGAAGAAAGATGAGACCTAGAGACTGTATGTGGACAGTCAAGCTGTCAATAAGATCATGATCAAATACAGGTATTCTAATCCTCGACTTGATGAAAAGTCAGATGAGTTACATGAAGTACGTGAGATGAGTGGAAAACGACCTTTAAAACTCGACATGGATTGTATGAGAGATTGGTCATGCCATTTAGCTTATTCAATGCCCCTAAGCACCTTCATAAGGTTGATGAACCATGTATTAAGGGACTTGATTAGAAAATTTATTGTGGTTCATTTTGATGTATAGTTTCAACCTATCCAACCATGATGACCATCTCTGAGCTATCTTTGAAGTTTTCTGAATTTTAGAAACTCTTTTAAAATTTAAAGAAATATAGTTTCTGCCAAGATAAGGTTGTCTTTTTGGGGATTGTAGTAAGTGGAAGAGGGGTTAGAGTTGATGAAGAGAAAATCCAAGCTATTGTTGAGTGGCCAGTTCCAACCTGTTGCGCAAATGTAAGAAGTTTCCATGGCTTGGTATCCTTTTATAGGAGGTTCATATAGAATTTTAGTGTAATTATGGCCCAATGATCAAGCTTACATAGAAGAATGTTGAATTCAAGTGGAGAGAGAAGGAATAGAGGAGCTTCAAGGAAATCAAGGGCAAGTTGACCTTTGCCCCGTATTAGTATTTCCTGACTTCGATGAGGTCTTCAAGCTTAAATGCGATACATTGGGCATAGGCGTTGAAGCAATGCTCATGCAAGAAGGCCGGCTTGTTGCATACTATAGTGAAAAACTCAAAGAAGCCACCTTAAACTACTTTATATAAGAAAGAATTCCATACCCTTACCTAAACTCTAACTAAACAGTTTGTCATATACAGTAACCATAAGTCATTGATGTACTTGAGGAGCCAACCAAAATTATCAAAATGATAAGCAAAGTGGGTTGAATTTTAGGAGAGCTTCTCTTATTTCATCAAATATAAGCTTAGTAAGGCAAATGCAGTTTCCTTGTCCTAAAGACACACTCTTATTTCAGACCTTCAAATAAGATTACTAGGTTTGGGGAACATAAAGGAACAATACCTACAAGATCCTCATTTTGATCCTATTTATGAATGGTAATGGATGGATGAAGAGTAGACTTTGTAGATAATGGGTATTTGTTCCATGATGGTAAACTTTATGTGCAGACCTATTCCTTAAGGGAATTGTTAGTGAGGGAAGCCCATGTAAGAGGACTCTATAGACACTTTAGAGAGAGAATAATTTTTAAGTTGTTGAAAACTTGGTTCTTCTAACCTAAGATAAGAACATATGTCTACTAAGTTGTAAAAAGGTGCGTGACTTGTAGAAGAGTAAAGAGTGAGCCGAGTAGGGCAAAGCAATGCATCAACCTATCCCGATCAAAGATGGGGTTGAATTAAGCATAGACTTTATTCTCGACCTCCTCATAATAGTGAAGGTAAAGATTCTATAATGGCCGTTGTAAACAGATTCAACAAGATAGCATACTTTGTGCCTTACAATAAAACTAACAATGCTTAAGCTATTTCTTTTCTCTATTTTTTGGAAGTCCTTAAATTGCATGGTGTGCAAAGGAGTATAGCCTTTGACAAAGACTCGAAGTTTTGAGCCATTTCTAAAAGACCCTCTAGCGTCGGTTGGGAATGAAACTACTCTTTAGTGCCTCTTATCACCGGTAAACCAATGGTCATACAAAAGTTGTCAACTATACCTCGAGTTCTCTACTCTAAGTTACTGCAGGAAAGAACTTAGTTGAGTAGGATGTTTGCTTACCCATGATTAAGTTTGCTTATAGCCAAACTGTCCATAGTACCATAAGTGAAACCCCCTTTGAAGCCATCTACAGTTTCAACCCCAAACTACCTTTCGACCATATACCAATGCCAGCACCCAACCAAGAAGACTCAGAGGATAGGGATCAAGCTTAAGCTCTCCACAAGATCTACCAGAAGATTACTGAACAGAGATTAGAATAAAAGGGAGAAAGGAGGAGTACAAGGCAATTTTAACCTTATGATATAGTTTGGTTACACTCGAGCCAAGAATAATTCTCAAACAAGAAGAGGAACGAGTTGTCCACTCGAGTTGAAGGACCATTCAAGATACGTTAGAAGATTAACAACAATGCATATCAGCTAGAATTACCCAAAGACTATGGACTATTAATGTGTTCAACATTACCGACTTGAGTTCATATCAGCTTGAGGAAGAAGTTCAGTAAGAGGTTCATCTAGATTTGATCCTAAATCTCAATCAACTTGGAGGTGATGATAAGAATCGACCAAGTGAACCCCTTACCTAGGCTTAAGTTGAGGTATAGAGAGCATTGGTGTGGAGAATTCTTAGAACCCATCCAAGTACCAATGATTTCGAGTTGTTCTCCGAACCTAACCTTCCTTGGCTTTCCACTTGTTATGAACCATACATCTTAACCATGGATATGGAGTACCAACCTTACAGTGAACTAGGTGATCCATCCAATAATTGGACAGTGAACTAGGTTATGGACTTGACCTTCCTTACCTCTCCACTTATTATGAACCATACATCTTAACCATGGTTATGGAGCACTGATCTTACAATGAACTAGGTGATCCATCCAACAATTAAACAAACTCATCCTATCCTTTACATTTGCAAAGATACTTAAGGTACAAACTATGGCTATCGATAAATTATCTATGTTGGCTTCCACTTCACTTCTAGATTCGAATGATCAGCTCTTTATTAAGTACCTACTAAACAGGAGCTTGGAAATGTTTGATTAATGTTTTACAATGTAGCCTATACAAAGGAAAAATCTTAGATGGATCAAATTGTTGACAATTTGAATGATGGAGTACTACCTACCGATAGGAAAGAAGTTTAGAGGCTCATGTACTAAGCCATGAATTATACTACAATTGGTGATCAATTATATAATTGTGGCCTCATTCAACCTTACCTTCACTTCCTTTCACCTAAAAAGGCACAACAAGTCCTTTCCAAGTTTCATGCAAGGGTTTGCAACAATCATGTAAAGTCCCATACATTATATGTACAGGCACTTAGACTTGGTTACTATTAGCCCTCTACGAAAGAAGATGCAAGGAGTTTGGTACAAAATTGCTTATGATGCTAAAAGCATAAGGCAATTGGTTACACTTCGTCTAGCAAGCTATAACATTTGATTAGTCCTTAGCAATTGGTTACACTTCATCTAGCAAGCTATAACATTTGATGAGTGCTTAGCCTTTTGCTCAATGGCGTTTTGACATTCTTAAACCCTTTTTAGAGGCCACCGGACAATGGCAGTTCATATTGGTCGAAGTTGTGGGAAAGATTACTGGATAGAAGGAGGAGTCCTTTGTGTTCAACTTTATCCTGTTAAGGTTTAGAGTTCCTTATATGATTATAACTGATAATGGTCTATGATTTGATAATGATAAGTTCTGAACTTTTTTGTGAGAAGCATGGCATTCGGTTGAATTACACAACAGTAGCACATCTACAGACTAATGGTTAAGTTGAAGTAGTCAACAAGATTATATTATATAGTCTAAAGCAGAAAGGTGACTAAGCAAAAGGGAAATGAGTTGATGAGCTTCCAAATATCTTGTGGGGTATATGACTACTCCTAGAATTTCAATAGGTGAACCTTTATTTAGGTTGGCATTTAGGTTTAAAGCTGTCCTTTCCATTGAACTAAAGTTTCCAAGTTTACATATATAAGGCTTCGATGTTATGGCCAATTAGATTAGCTTCAGAGTGAATTTAGATATGATTGAAGAGATTTGGGATATGGTGAAAGCCAAAAATATAGTGTACCAACAAAGAACAATACAATACTATAATTAGAAAGTGAAACATAAGGTTTTTCAACCTAGGGGCTTAGTGTGCCAAAAGATGGAAGCAACAAGAGTTTGAGAGAGCCAATAGAAGCTCACTGTAAATTAAGAAGATCTAGTTTAGATTCGAGAAGTTATGGGAATGGTGTGTATTGACTGGCGAGTTTAGAAGGGATGAGAACTTAAAATTGTACTTTGAATGATCCTTTTTGTCAATTGTTTTTTGTTATCGTTTGTTCGTTTTTAAAGTTTATCTTTATTATCATTGTTTGTTTATGCCCATACTATAATTATGGTAGTAAGTTCTTAATGATGTAATGAAGTATTATTTTTTTCTAAGTGCTTGCACATTTGACACAGCTTTCTTAACTATGTCCCAACTTAGCCACGGTTAATGGACTAAGAATTTCAAAATGTTCGAATTAGCTTAGTAAATGAACTAACTTAATAGTTCTAACCTAATTTAGTTAACGAACTTATTTTTAAGTCCATACCCTAAAAGGTTAACAAGCAAGCAGTTTATGTCATAGCTTAACTTTGGAAATATGGATATTAAACATTTAGTCTTTTCAAACAAACAGGTCACATCTACACCAACTAATTAGATGTGCATAATAAGTACACGTATGAAATAACCAAAGAAATGCATTGATCAGAATGGATGACAAAAGAGCCCAACAAATTTATAACCCAAAAGATCGACATTCTGATCTGAATAAAGAAACATTCGAAGAATAAAAAATTTAAGTAGAAGGATGTTCGATTGCATCTTCTTTAGCTTCACATGTATCGACTAGAGAAGCTTCTACTAGAGCAGGAACTTCCACTTGCTCAGGGTTTTCACAATTTTGTTCCGAAATTGCATCATCTTCCCTTGACTCCTCATATTCATCATCATCATTATCTACATTAGCAAAGTTAAGGTAGGAAAGGTTGTAATCAGGATGTACCTTGAACACTTCCTTCTTGGCTAGTTGGACACCTTGAAGGAGTTTCTTACTAAGAAGCTTCTCATAACACTTACTCGGTGTTTCATTGTTGAGGGCTTCCTCCACGAGTATGGAAACCTGCTTCGGCTTGACGATCTGAGCTTATTGGTGATCGAAGTTGTCCTTTATATATTTGATCTCTTCCTTTTGCTCCTTCTCACTTGGGGAAGTGCAAGATTCACTCAAGTACTAACATTTTTCCTTTTGCTCCTATAATCAATACTTAAGTTCCTTTACCTCCTCATCAAGCTCTCCATTCTGCCCTTTTGTTGAAAAAAAAGCTCCCCTACAGTTTTACTGTATGCATTTTGCTTGAAGGTAAGAAGATTCTGAAGCTTTTTGACCTCCATCTCAGCCTTGATCTTAGCTTTCTTAGTAGCCATAATTGAGGCCTTAAACGTATTCCAAGCCTCTTAAACTTCTTGCAAAAGATAGATAAGTGTAAGAAAAGTTAAACTAAATAACTTATGGCAAGAGGGACGACTATCACCTTCTGCATTTCCGCCTCGACATCATCAAATGCAACCATGATATGCCAATTCATTTGTGTTAATGCAAAGATGGGTCATTCATTTATATTAATGCAAAGATGGGTCAATATATGTACTTGTTAAAGAAAAAGCTCGATAAACATAATTAGTTCAACAAAAGATAAAAGACTCACATCATAGAGTTTTGTAGCAATCCTTTCCTTGATGTTACCCCTAGCTCTCTCTACATCCCTCTATAGGATCCATTAGTCATAGGGGTAAAATAACCTCCCTCATCAAAGCTAGGAATTTCATCCCATCTCCTAGCACCAAATCGATGGTAATTATTCTTCTAGTCTATAACGAGATAAAGTCGTATACCTCCTCCTATCGAGAAATGAAGCTTACGGAGGGATTCCGAGAGCTTCTACCTCCTAAGTGGGGTTGATACTAGTGGAGGAGTAGAGTTGTACATTAGGAGCCAAGCTTGAGGAACCATAATCTTTGGATTTCTTAGCAACAGGTAATTCCTTTACACCTTTGCCTTCCTTCCTCTTTTGACTTGTTGATGAGGTATTAGTCGGTAAAGTAAAAACCTCTATCAAAGAGTTTGATCTAAGAACCACAGGTCAAGGAACCTAGGTGGTCTCCTTAGTGTTCTTCTTTGTGGGGGCCACTTTGGGCTTCAACGCCCTTCTCTTCTCAACCTCTTTCGAAGGAAATTCTCACCTTCCAACAACTTTTACAACTTGTAGGTCAAGCTTCTTCTTTATGGCCTTAGCTTAGGCTAAAACCTTCTTAAGGTCAACTTCACTGGCCTTACTTCACCAACCTCCATATTTGCAATGGAAAGAAAGTCAGGAACAAAACACAAAGAAAGATAAACTTACATATAAGCCTCGCAATCTAGTATTTGAGATTCAATTTGTAAAGTTTAGGACGATTGAGTAAATTATCTGATTAAGCCTAAATTTTACAATAAAGTTAGGAATATTAGTAAAAGCGATTTCGTGAGTTTGGATTTAGGAAAATAAATAATTAAATAATATAATGTTGAATTATATATATATTATTCGTTATTTATCAGAAACGTATAAAACAAGTTTCAATAACTAATGAATCAATAGAGATAAATTATATATATACTAAAAATCATAAAATAACTTGAATAATATTTAGGAATATTTATTTGTACCATATATGTATTTAAGTATAGGTAAAAATATGTGAAATTACTTAAAATATCTAAAATATATTAAAATAATATTAAATAATTAAAGAAAATTCATAAATAATTGAAGAAAAATCAAGAAAAATATGTAAAAGTGAAGAGAATTTCAAAATTGAGGCATGGCAAGCTGGAATTGAAGAAAGAAAAACAACCAATAAAATTTAGCCAAATAAAAAATAAAAATGGAAGAGGATAAGGGATAAATATCATAAATTAATTCATAAACCTTTCCAAATAGCCCTATAAATTGGGGAAAGACCATCTAAAATTCATTTTCACATGTTAGGGACTTAGGAAAAATAGAGAGAAGATGAGATGAGAGGAAAAACTAAATTTACAAAAAATTAGAAAAGTAGTGTGCAAATAGGGTATATAAGGTGAACCTACACCCGACAGACACCTAGGAGTAAATGGCCACCACCACTCAACAATGGTGGCAACGCCTAAGCTAGCCGATAAAGCCTTGGTAGCCGAAGCAGCTAATGCCAGTGAATCTAATCTTTCCATCCGATTTTGCTTTATTTATTAAAAATATTAAATAATCTTGAAAAATTATGAAATTTAGTATCTTAAGATATTTTTGTATGTAGTTTTTAGGAAAAATATTATTTTGATAAAATTAGGTTCGTTGATATATAGTACTTAAGAAACTTATTTTCGATTTAGAAATAAATGATCTTAATAATGTAGTTTTGAGTTTAAAATTTTTGTGTAGGCTATTTAAAATAGCACTATGAAAATATTTTTCAAAAATCTATTTTCGAAATTTTTAGATAATTTTTAGGCTTTAAAATAATATATAAAATGGGTGATTTTAAGTTAATTAAGTAATTAAATGGATAATTACTTATTTAGTGTATAATTAGGTGTTTAAGGATATTAAATTATGATATTGCATGATATTTGTAACATTTAGATTATTAGATGTAATTATTAGGTGTATTATATAGTATATATGTAATAGGTAAAATGATATATTTTAAGTTAATTTTGTAATTTAGGGTTAATTAGGTATAATTTTGATTTAAGATATAATTAAATATTTTAATATGTTATTGGATGATTAAGGATGATATATGTAGTGTTAGATAGGTAAAATAAGTATATAATATATAATAGTACATAATATGTGTATATACGAAATTAATGAGTAAAAAATATTATGTCAAAATTTATAATATTATAATAATATTAATATAAAATAAATTTGATATAAAATATAAATTTATATAATTATATGAAAAATGTAAATTTTTCTCACATTAAGAACTAAATCAGTAGTTAAAATAGGATTATGGTGTACTATATAAACTAAAATACTAGTTAAAGACAAAATACGATATTTAGAATATCCAATTATAATATGATTAATTTCATACTATGGTTTGTAACAAGTTTTTAGGGTTCTTGTATAACTCGTAATAAAAAACCGAATTAGAACCTAATTTAAAAACCAATTTAGAAACTGATTTAGAAGCCGAACCAAAACGTAACCTAAATCAAGAATAGTTGTAAAATATTTAAAAACCTAAATAATGAGGTATAATAAAACCCTAAGCTAAAGATAACTTAAAGAAATACCAACATTTGTGTTATAAGGATTATCAATGATGGCCTGTACGAATCGCACCTTGAGTGAGTAAGAGGAGGTTCAGGTAAGTTGAAATTAATAAGTTACTGTATTTTGGAATACTAATTTATTGTACTGGAGGCTTAAAATTGTACTTGGTTATGTTTGCTAGATAGTTGATTGTGTGCATACCTATTTATGGTTGTTTATGAGTTTGATGATATGACTCCGGTTTATTGTTCTAGCTTATATTTATGTGATTTATTTGGAACGATTGAACACCTTAAATCGAATTTAGTTAAATATATAACTTATGATTCTAAATCAAACTTTCATAGTAACCCATTTGGGGAAATGTTTAGGTTTTCTGGCCAAATATTGACCTCTTTGAAAAAGATAGCGCTGAATGGTATAATGGGTCCTTTCTTTATTCTTAGTTGAACTAAGTGATAGGTAAGGAGGTAATGATAAGGGTAAAGTCAATGGTTTGAAAATAGTCGTGGGAGGAGCAGTGTCTCAATTGCACAAGCTTGGGTTTGGTTGTGAGCTATTACATAAACATGGAAACTCCTTAACTCGAATTAGAGCATATGTAATTTCTCTAATCTTACGATGGACAAGATAACGTCATGCGATGGTATTTATTTGTACATGCATTGCATCTAATTAATTTAGTCGATAACCCCGATTGTGTTTGATGTATTGATGCAGACTGAGGCCAAGCACAAATAAGGTCAGTCGTAAGGATAGGTTTGAGCTTGCTGAAAGCTCGAAATGAATGATGGGGAGCGTGAGAGAGAATAGAAAAGTAAGAAAAGAGTAAGCAACCCATGAATAGCTCTAAAGGATATGACATACCAATAGAACTTCTAAAAACTTGCGACACAACTTAATATGATACACGGGTTAGTTCGATGAGATTACTTGCCACTTAGCCTTACTTAAGAGTTAGGATAGGAGTAAAGTGTGAGTAAACAAGCTAATAAGAGCTATGCCCACAAGAGGAAAAATATCCGATATATTGATAAAGATGAGATGATGTGGCTATATGTATAGTGGGTATTTATACTTGAGAAACTAAGGCAACTTACCCAAAAATGGAAAAGACAAAAGGGTAGTATCCCAAAGAAGTAATGTACAAAGAATAATAAATGGTACAATGGGAAAATACAACCAAAATGAATATTCTGCATGGAGAATTTTGGCATTTGGTTGCTCAGACACGTGGCTTGCTATGGGTAGATGACCTTTTGGTAAAAAAAGATAATTTTGTACAATTAGCTTGAATTTTGCCGAACTGATGTACCAAGTAAGGGTACCAAGTAGAAGCTTCGAATAGATGTAGGCTCGACCGAAGAGGTGTAACTACGGATATGTGCAGGGTCTTTCGTCATATAGGCACAAATGTTGTCGAGTTGGGGAAGGGGAGGGGGGTAGGTTGTTCGAACATACCGAGCAAGAGTGAATGGCAAGGTGGGGCTATTAGTAAAACTTTCATTTGGTTGACAGATAATTTTTGAAAGATGTGTAATCACTCAGCATAGCGTATGGAGTTGGTTGGCAGTAAGGAGCAGCTCGGCTTCGACAAGGTTTGGCTAGAGCAGGAGGATTTGCCGCATTCTATGTTAGTCCTTTTAGTCCTTTGGTAGCTACTAGGTTAAATGCCTAATAGCTTGATTCTTACCACTCCCTCCAAGTTGATTTGGTTTGAGATTAAATCCAAATGGTCCTTGTTTAGTTCTCTTACAGGGTGATAAGGGTTGAGGTTAGCAATATTAAAAGTATCCGAAACCCCATAATGTATGAGCGGCTCCAATCTATAAGCATTATCATTGATCTTTTAGAGTACTCTGAAAGGACTTTTAGCTCAAGCGAATAGCTTATTCTTTCTCTTATTTGGAAATCTCTCCTTACTTAAGTGTAACCATATAAAATCTCCAGGTTGCAACTGCTTCGACGTCCGTCCTTTGGCCTTTTCTCACATTTTCCTAATAGCTTGGTCGATTTGTTGAGTAACTTTGTCGTTAATGTATTGCAAGGACTATACTCAGGCTCTTGCATCAGGGTCTTCTTGTTTAGATATAGGTATGGGGGTATGATCAAGGGGTAGCTCAGAGTTAAAATCGTAGACAACTTCGAAGGGAGTCTATTTGGTTATATTATGTACTGTTCTGTTGTATTTGTCTACTGTTCTTCCATCAGCATTTCGCTCAATTATGGGTCTTTAGAATACTGTTGATGTGGAACAAAGCTAAGAACAGATAAGGTCGGTCGTAAAGATAGGTTCAAACTTACTAAAATCTTGAAAAAAAAAGGTGAAGGGAAATGTGTAAGATGGATAAAAATGAGGGAAAAGTAAGCAAAACCCATGAACAACTCCAAGAGATATGATGCACCAATAGAACTTTCAAAAACTCATGGTGCAGCGCAATATGATACACGAGTTGGTCAGGTGAGGTTACTCGCCATGTAACCTTACTTAAAGGTTAAGATAAGAATGAAATGAGAGTAAACAAATAATGTTTACAAAAAGGAAAGTATCTAGTATATTAATGATAATGTCATCATCTATGGCTACATGTACAAGGGGGATTTATACTCGAGAATTTAGGGCAACCTGCGTAAAAAAGAAAAAACAAAAAGGGTATTGTCTCAAAGAAGCAATGTATAAAGTATATAAAGGGTAAAAATGAATATTTACGAAAAACAATTAATATAGTAGTAAATTCTACAAGTGGTCCCAAACACGTAGCAACAATGTATTGGTGGTGTCGTTAGAGGATGTAGACAAAGTAACACAAGCTAGTTGGGTGGCCAAGTAGGGGTGCTGAGTAGGTATGGATTGGTTTAAACGGGAGTGGCTAATGCGTAGGATATCTTGGCTTCTTGGCAGTAATGTTGCCGAATAAGGGGTCAAGTCAGATAGGATCGAGTAGGTGCGTAACGTCTGGCTGTTGTCAAGGTGTACTTCCATTCAGTACATAATTTGGCAGAACATAGAGAGTCGATCAGCAACAAGAAGTAACTCAGCCTTGGCAAAAGTCAGTTAGAGCAAGAGGATCTGCTTTGTTAGTCCCTCTAATCATCGAGCTCGACTACAGGTTAAAGGCCTAATAGCTTGATTCCTATTATACCCTTAGGGTTAATTTGGATTTGGGATCAAATCTAACTGACCTTCATTCAGTTTTTCGTCAGGATGATATAGATTAAGGTTAGCAATATTGAAGGTGTTCGAAACGCCATAATCTTCTGGAAACTCCAATCTAGAGTCATTGTCGTTAATCTTCTGGAGGATTTTGAAGGGTCTTTTAACCCATGCAGACAACTTGTTCCTCCTCTTATTCAGACACCTTTCCTTGCTCAGGTGTAGCCATACCAGGTCTCTAGGCTAAAACTGTCTTGTTGTCTTACCCGTGGCTTTCTGTCGCATTCTTTTAGTAGCTTAGTTGATCAGTTAAGTAACTTTGTCATAAATGTGTTGTAGGGACTTTGCTTATACTCTTGCGTTAAGGTTTTCTTGCTTGAATATAGGCATCGAAGGGCAACTTGGGATTAAAAGCATAGACAAATTCAAAGGGGGTTTACTTGATGGTATCATGCATTATTTGGTTGCAAGCAAATTCAACCATAGGCAAACAGATGTGCCAATCAGCTAAGTTCTTGCCTACTGCACCTCAAAGCAGTGGTCCCAAAGTATGATTGACTATCTCTATTTGGCCATCAATTTGGGGGTGACATGAAGTACTGAATAGTAGTTTGGTCCCCATCTAATGCCATAAGGTTCTCTAAAAATGGCTTAAGAACTTTAGGTCTCTGTTTGACACTACACTTCTCAATACGTCGTATAATCGAATAATCTCCTACAAGAAAAAAAAAAGCAATAGCTAAAGTGTCGTTAGTCTTAGTGTAGGGTATAAAGTGTGCTGTCTTACTAAATCTATCTACAACAATCATTATGGAATCTTTGCATCGGGTTGTTCTTGGTAATTTAAGGACAAAGTCCATTCTCAACTCAATCCATGGTTTCATTATGGTAGGCAAAGGCATTGCTTTCTTTTGTTCAACTCGACACTTGGCCTTCTTACAAATAGCACAGCCTTCAATAACTCATTGCACATCTCATCGCATTTTCGGCCAAAAGAATCGTCTACTCAGCAACTCATATGTTCTTCTCTTTCCAAAATGTCCAGAGACTTCTCTATTGTTGGCTTCCTTAATTAGTAACTCTCTTGGTGAACAGGTCGGCACACACAATTTTCTTCCTCGGAATAAGTATCTATCTTCTATATGATACTCGTCCACTTTCCTCTCATTGGTACATTACCAAAGTATAACCAAAGTATGGGTTAGAAGTGTAGGTCCTGGGAATATTGCTCTTTAATACTTGTAAATCCAAACGATCTGCTTTATAGTTCAACCAAGAGAGTGCGTATTCTTGAAAAAGCATCTATAACTATGTTGCTCTTTCCTTGCTTGTACTTTATCATACAATTGAATCCCTCAAGGAATTTAACCCACCTTGCTTACTACTTTGATAACTTGGTTTAACTTCAAAGGTATCTTAAGGACTCATGGTCAGTATATATAATAAACTCTCTTGGCAACAGGTAATGGTACCACACTTGGAGTGCTCGGATAAGGGCTAAAGGCTCTTTGTCGTACATGGAGTAGTTCAGTTGAGGTCTTTTGAGCTTTTCAACGTGGTAAGAAATTGGTTGGCCTTTTTGCATTAAGACAACGCTTATATCAATGCTTGACATGTCACATTCTAGCTCAAATGTCTTTTCAAAGTCAGGCAAAGCTAGTATAGGAGTAGAAGTCAGTCTTTCCTTCACTTCTGTAAAACTTCTCTCCTCCTTTTCTCCCTATCTGAATTCAATGTTCTTCCTCATCAACTCAATAAGGGGTGTAGCCAAGGTACTAAATTTCCTGATAAATCTCTTATAAAACGATGCTAGTTCATGGAAACTTCTTACTTTAGCATAAGTCGTTAAAGTTGGCTATTTGACAATTGCTTTGTTCTTCTCCTCATTAACTCACAAGTCTCCTCCATCGACTACATAGCTTAGGAACACTACTTTCCCTTGGCAAAAGCAACATTTCTTAAGATTGTCGAATAACTTCTTGGCATGGAGCACATCTAATATGGCATGGAGATGTTTACAGTGACTCAGCATGTTGGCGCTATACAGTAGGATGTTGTCAAAGTACACCATGACACACTTTCCTATTAGATTTCTTAGCACATGGTTCATTAGTCGCATGAAAGTACTCAGGGCATTTGATAAGCCAAATGGCATCCATTCGTAGAGTCCATACTGATTTTTGAATGCAATCTTCTACTCATCTCCCAACCTTATGCGAATTTGATGGTAGCTAAATTTTAGATTGATCTTGTTGAAAATCTTAGTCCCACTCAATTCATCCAGCATATCATCTAAGCTAAGGATAGGATACTTGTATTTGACTATGATCTTGTTTACAACTCAGCTATCAATACACATCTGTCAAGTTTTATCCTTTTTCGGCACTAAGAGTGCCGGAACAGCATAAGGGCTAAGACTCTCCTTTACGTACCCTCTTTCCAATAGTTCATCGACTTGTCGTTGGAGCTCGGTAGCTTGTTCGAGGTTCATCCAATAAGCTGGTTTGTTCAGCAAGACAGCGTTAGGTATTAAGTCAATGTAGTGATCGATGCCTCTGAACAGTAGCAATCTTTCTAGCAATTACTCTAAAAACAGGTCGGCATACTCATCCAGCAACTCCTTTACTTCTAAGGATAGTTCACCCTGCTCCTTCAACTTTAATAGTCGCTTAACCAATAAGAAGGTTGGCGCGTTGGCTTGAATAGCCTCTTAGAGCTCAGCTTTACTCATCATTAGAGTCTTTTTCGATCTTTGAGCAAGTTTTGCCTGCAATTTGTCAACTTGACTTGGTGGCATTGACTTCAGTGTAATCTTTTGGCCATCCCTCTCAAACACATAGGTATTCTTGTATCCATCATGGATTACTCTTTTATCATGAAGCTAAGGTCGGCTTAGTAACATATGTAATATGCATATGGGCAACACGTCATAAAGAACCTTATCGGAGTAATTCCCAATTATGATTAACAATAGTACTTGCTGAATGATATGTAGTGCTCCCTTATTATTCAGCTAATGCAACTTATACGGCTTTGGATGCGCAATAGTTAGCAACTTCAACTTCGTGACCGGATTGGCTGATGCCATATTGGCGTAACTACCACTATCCACAATTAGCATACACAATTGATCATTTACCTCGTAGGTGATATGAAATGAGTTCTCCCTCTACTCCTCTTTGTGTGAGGGCTTTAGACTCATTATGTGTTGGATAACTAAGATCAATTGATTTAAGTCCCTGGCAAACATATCTTCTTCAATTAGTTCATTATACCTAGTAGTTTCTTTCTCGATAAGAGTCTTTTCCTCGGGTTCCTCATCAGTACTATCTATGTCAAGCTTCGGGATGTCTCCTTTGATGACTATAGTCCTTTGGTTTGGACATTGAGTAGCCATATATCCAAAACCTTTAGCATTTGAAACATTTGATCTGGCTCGTCTTCTATCTAGATCCTTGTCCTTTCTCGTATGTCCAGGTCGACACATCACCATCAGGTCAGCCCTTTTATTTAGCTCGAACATCCACCTTTTAAGTTAGCTTGGTAACTTCCTTGACCAGGTCAGCTTGGATGACCAGTTCAGCTTGCTGGAGGTCAGACCAACATTTTGTTTCTTCTCTACCTCTTTACTTGTTAGGCTATCTGTATAGCCTTATCCATTGTAACAAATTGTTGGAGTTCTATGATGTTTGGGATATCACTGTTTAACCTAGTAAGGAATCAAGAGACTATTCAAGCTGATGGTTCCTTCACTTCGCAACAAATCATGAGCATTTGGAACTCTTGAATATACTCATTAACAGTTTAGCTTTCTTGTCTTAGCTTTTGAAGCCGAGTAAAAGTGTTTTGCAAATAGGTGTTTGACACAAACCTGTTTCAGAGTATTCTTTTCATTTCAAGCTAAGTATTAATCTTTTGGTAACCTTCTTATCTTCACATGACTTGAAAATTCTTCCACAATATGGTAGCATATCTAGAGAACTTAATAGCAGCAGTTCTCACTTTTTCATAATATTCATTTAGTTATATTTAAAAACTCGCTCTACCTTCTCCTCCCAATCCAAATAATCATCCGTACTTCTAAACCCATTGAAACTCAGAATCTGAAGCTTTACATAGGTACTCGAGGTGCTCAAGCTTGCTCTTCTTCCTCATACTCTTCCTCGTCTTCTTCATCCGGATCTCCCAAGTCAATCCTTCTTCTCATTCGTTTACTTACTCCTCTACCTCGAACTTGTCGAGTCAGATTCTAACCTCTAGTAGGTTGGGCAACTAATGGGGTATTATGCGCGGCTTTAGTAAGTCGAAAGGCTAACGCATGAACAACTAGGGTTAAGTTCACTAGGAGGTTGGCTACCTTATCAAGTTTCTCATTCGTGCTTCTCATAGTACCTTGAGATTATTGGCCCTGGTGGATAATACTACTATTGTCATCCTCAGCACCAATATTAACACTTAAGTTTGTCATTTTCTTCGAAAGATTTAAATCTCAAACTCCTTGATTCAGTGCTACAACTGACACTTTCTCTCGAAATTACATAATACATACCTTTTTTTTTTTTAAACTAGAAGCTTAATAACCAGCAAACACAGTAACTAAATTAACATAGAGAATTGCTCTGTTTCACATGCCTAAAAATAGGGAACTTCGAGAATAAACTACTATAATCTAAATGAAACCTTTACTCTGATACCAAGATGATGCATAATGAAACTAATAACAGATAAGGCTGATTGCAGAGATGGTTTAAAGCTTGTCGAAAACTTGAAAAAAAGGGTAAAGGGAAACATACGGGACAAATAAAAATGAGGGAAAAGTAAGTAAAACCTACGAATAGCTCCAAGGGATATGACACATTAATGGAACTTTTGAAAACTCATGGCATAACTTGATATGATGTAAGAGTTGGTCCGGTAAGATTACTCGCCACCTAGCCTTGCTTAAGGGTTAAGATAAGAGTAAAATGAGAGTAAATAAACAATGTTTTCGAAAAGGAAAATATCCATTATATTAATGATAATGTTATCATCTACGACTACATATACAAGAGGTATTTATACCCGAGAATTTAGGACAACTTGCCTAAAAAAGAAAAGACAAAAGGGTATTGTCCCAAAAAAGTAACACACAAAGTATATAAAGGGTAAAAATGAGTATTCACGGAAAAGTAATGATTATAGTAGCAGATTCTATAAGTGGTCCCAGACACGTGGTAGTAATGTATTGGTGATGTTATTAAAGGATGTAGACAAAGCAGTATGAGCTAGTTGTATGGTCGAGCAGGGGTGCTAAGTAAGTGTATACTCATTTGAACAAGAGTGGCTAACGCGTGGGATATTTTGGTCTTTTGACAGTAATGTTATTGAGTAAGAGGTCGGGTCGGATAGGACCGAGTAGGTGTGTGGAGTTTGGTTGTTATCAAGGCATTCTTCCATTCAACATATAATTTGTGAAGGATAAGCAGTCATTCGGCGTAGTGTAGAGAGTTGATCAACAGTAAGGAGTAACTCGGCCTTGGTAGAAGTCAGTTGGAGCAAGATGATTCACCTTATTAGTCCCTGTAGTCCTTAGGCTTGGTTGCAAGTTAAAGGCCCAATAGCTTGATTCCTATCATTTGCTCTTTGATATTTGCAAACCTAAATAATCTGGTTTGCAATTCAATTAAGAGCGCATGTCTTCTTGAAAGAGTATCTATAACCACATTGGTCTTCCCTTGCTTATATTTTATTACAAAATTGAAACCTTTAAGAAATTTAACTCATCTTACCTGCTGCTTCAACAACTTAGTTTGACTTTGGAGGTACTTTAAAGACTCTTTGTCATATACGACAAAGAATTCTTAATACTTATTTGATGGGAATCGGGCTATTGGACCATTAACCCGCAGCTAAGCTTGAGTACTAAAGGGACTGGTAAAATGAATTCGCCTGCTCCAATTGACTCCTACCGAAGACGAGTATTTCCTTACCGACTCATTCTGTATGTCGAGCCAAATGACTACTTATTTCTCATAAATAATGTGTCGAGAAGCAGAAGGCCGAGACAATGGCCAATCCTCATTCTCAATCATTTATGGCCAATCACTTACTTGGCATCACCTTTGCTAAGATGCCGAAAGAGAGACTCAAGACTGATTAAGCCACCTCTGCTTAAATAAGTAAGCTGACTGTATTTTTTCTCCACATCTTCCAACGGCATCACCAATATAATATTGCTACCTATATATAATCATGTGTAGAATTTGTTATATCAATGATTGTTTTCTTTGAATATTCATTTTTACCTTTTTGTATCTTATACATTACTTTTTTAAGAAATGCCCTTTTTATCTTTTTCCTTTTGGGCAAGTTATCTTAACTTATGGGTATAAATACCCTTATATTTGTAGTTGTAAATACATTTGATTATCATTAATACACTTGAGCATTTTCTTTCTTGCGTAAACACTACCTGTTTACTCTCGGTATCACTCTTAGCCTAATCTTTGAGTAAGGCTAGGTGGTGAGTAACCTCATTAGATTAATTTGTGTGTCTATCGAATTGTGCCGTGAGTCTTCGAAAGTTCCATTGGTGCTTCATATCCATTGGGGCTGTTCATAGGTTTTTGCTTACTTATCATTCGCATTTGTCATTTCGCACATTCCCCATCATTTCCTTTTCAAGCTTTTAGCAAGCTTGGACCCACTCAGTGATTGGCCGTGTTTATTCTTGGTTACGGTTTGCATCACATCTAAGCACTCCAAGTATGACAGCATTATTAGTATAGATGACCAACTTATGCATTGTATCGAGCTGTATCGTGAGTCCTCAGAAGTTTTATTGGTGCGTTATATCATTTGGAGTTGTTTGTGAGTTTGCTTACTTTTTTCTTACTTTTCTATTCTCTCGCACACTCCCCATCATTTATTTCAGGCTTTCAGCAAGCTTAAACCTATCTTTATGACTAGTCTTGTTTGCACTTGGCCTTGGTTTGCATTAAGAAGGAGATTAGACAGTACCTTTTTCTTCATCATTTGAGAAGATCGACTTACCCCTTTCATATCTATAAATAGTTACTTTGGCATTCTAATGTAACCGCTTTTATTGCCTTTCTTTAATCTTTCAAACAGCCAATTCATTGTTGCATAAAAGTTTGATATCCCCTACATGAATGGGTTTAGTCCATTTACTCTAAAAATCCAAACCCGTTTCCAACCCAATGGAAATGAACTTATCCTTCCAATCATGGATCTTTGATACGCAACGGGGCTTGAAACCACGAACGAGGTATTTGAGATTCAAACGAGAACAGGGAATAGAAAGTGAAAATGAGGTTTTGACAGTGAATATGTATGAATCTCATGTACTAAGACACAAATATAATTAGGGATTGAGCTCGAAATAAGGTTTGATATGACTTATGAACATTACATGTCACTTGAGATTCAAATGAGGGTTAGATGCAACTTACTAACTTACTTAAATGAGGGGTTTACCATAATTTTAAGGTTAAGATTGATAAGAATGTAAGAAGGATTAAGGAGTTAACCAGCATTCAATAATTCGAAAAAGGCAAGCTCTATGAGCTTAGCAGTATCCTTATTTAAAAAGGAATGTTCAAGTGTTTGAATATTCTTCACTATCTTTAAAGGTCTTGTTTGCTAATTACAAATATTGCTATTTATAGTAAATCCCAAAACCCTAGTGGAAAATTTGTAAATAATGTATAAGGCCTTAAACCCTAAATAATAGGCACATAATTAAAATAAAGGAAATATTCACAAGAATACAAAACTGTACATTTAATAAGAGAAGTCGACATGCAGTCATTTGAGTTGTCTTGAAAGGAGTAGGATTCGAACTAGGCAAGGTTGGCAACTGGATGTTTGGGTTTGGGTAGGAGCCCTTAAAGTCCTGTAATGCTTGGCTAAGATACTTGAAAGGTCGACCTATAGTTTTCGAGTTCCATGATTAGTTGACACTAGTCTCTTTATGATGTGTTGAGTAAATCTTTAGCCTTGAGGTCTCGGTTGCGTAGTATTTTGGCTTTTTGGCAGACGACAAACTTGATGCCGAATGTTTCCTCTTCTCCCTTTTAACCTTTTAGCATCAGCTCGGCCTCAACAAAAATAACTTGGCCTTAGCAAAAACAATTTGGCCTTAGGTTAGAACAGGTTAGCTTCAGCTTCTAACAGGTTAACTTCGGCTTGGAGATATTCGCAGACCGATTCCTATCAATCTTGGACTCCAACCTCATCCAAAAACTTCCTTTTAATATCTAGCAATGGCGTAGTACCATTGGTCATTTTGTCGCTTAATTATAAAGAAGTATTTGAATAATTGGACATTAGTCCTAACCTTTACTTCTTCACAAATAATTTCAAAGGTCATTAAAATCCAATATGTATTTAAGAGATCATGCTCAGTGAAACATAAAACTAGTTAAAAAAAGGCCTTCATAAAATTTGAGAAAGGTAGATGCAAACTAAACTCAAAATACTTCAAATACATGTAAAATCCCCCCTTAATAAAAAAACTAACCCTTTCATCCTTTTTCGGCTTCCTAAGTTTGCAATCATTAGGAACCCATCTCAAAATAAATCCATATTTTGCCACATCATCTTTATTGGCACGACTTCGAGTCACATTTGAAGCCTTAATGCCATAATCAATATTATTAAAGAGATAAACTAAAGGTTTCTTATCCTCACCATCATTGGAATACTCATCCCGTAGAAGTACATCAATCCTAGTCAATTTATTGTACTTGTTTATTGTGTTGCTACACCTCGACGCCAAACCACTGCCATCACCACTATTTGCGGCTAACCTAGTTATCTTACAAGGGGAAGCAGCCTCTGAGGAAAATTAGAAGGTTATGCAATTTTAGTATGAACCATTCTTACATTACTATGATGAAAGCTTTGAGAAATTTGAAACTTTGAAAAAGAGGTTGTGATGTTTAATATATAAGAGTTTTTGAAAAGTTTGAGAAAGAAGAAGGATATGAAAATTTATGGAGAAGACAAGAAGGAGAAAATGCTTTCGAGAGTAGCTTTATAAAGAGTTAAAAATGGCGGTTATTAGGAATTGATATATGATTTGATTTTTGAATGACTTTGATGATGGACATGTGTAATGTAGAGTAATCTAATAGATGACGTCTTACTGACAGTTATCAGATGCATAAGAGTAATGATTATGAAAGTAACAGTTGCCATGTACGTTTTGAGAAAGAAGAAAAGCAAAAGGTCACAACTCTTAATCCTGAAGCTAGGGTTTCCCATGAGAGTAGTTCGATAGAGATGCATAGAAATAAACTTACTAAAGTACTTATGAGCAATTTGATGATTTTGTTGCTTTAGGAATAGTAGAAGTTTGTTCACTTGCTTGCTTTAATCAGTGTTGAAACCCCTTTTAAGCATGACTCCCATACTTAAGTTATTGATTATGGGAGTCGAGGAGCAAATATTGATAGTGGATTCATCCTTGCAATCGGATGCTAGACACAGTGTCGGCCCGTTCTAATTTAGGAGTTATGTCAAGTATAATGACTACACTTTCGACTAGGCCTATTGATGGTCTTTACTTGACCAGTACCACTAGATTGGCATTTCTACTACTGACCTTTTCCTAGAGCTTCAATATCTTGCTATACTTCTACTGAACAATGTCTTTTAAGGCTAAATTATCAAAGCCTAGCCCATTAAGTTTGAACATTCAAATGTTAGTACAAGGGTGCGAAGAGTTTGATAGTTACCCTGATGGTAATTGCTCAACTACCTACTTTGTCCTGCAATTTGCACATGATTAAATTTAACAAAAGCCACGTGTTACTAGCAGTTCAACTATCTCCCCATGCAATTATCAGACAGGACTATAAATACAGGTGATCCACTGCTGTAAGAATTCTTTAGGCACTCTGATTACTCACTAATTTCCCTTTACTCTCTACATACTAAATATTTATATAACTTAAGCATCGAAATAGCTACGCCGCACTAGTCTTAACATATCTAAAGCCTCATGTTTGCTCTTTGTAGATCATAACACTAAATCGAATTTAAGCTATAACAGGCTTTACTACTTAGAAAGTAGTAGGTTCACTGTTTGGATGGTAGGTACATGTCAAGGCTTGACTTGCTTAAAAATAAATGAAACGGTATGTCTTTCATAAAACCATAGCTAGGTTTTAACCCCATTGGCTGGACAATGTAGTAGAGAAGATTTAGACCCTTTTGTTCTCCATCTCATCTTCATCATCATTTGGTTAGTCTAAGGTTAGGTGTTTCTAAAACCTACTAGTTGGATGGTATGAAGTAAACCATTCACAAAGTAAGGCTAAAACCTTGATTCCTTTGATTTAAGCCCTCTTGATTCGATGATGGGGGCTACCAAGTGTATGGTAGCCTTATGCATCTACATAATGTATTCAAAATTAATAATATTCAAGCATAATTTGAATCCTTTTTACTAATTTTAGCAATCTTAACTTAGTCGATCCATTTTGCGCACAATTATGGTTTTTAAGTTGGGAAAAAAATATGAAAATTTTCATGTTACCATCAATGTTGTACTCCACCAATTACTTATTATTATTGCCATGTTGTAAGAATCTTTACTACTTATATAACTTTTGCCATAATCTTTGATAAATCACAATATGCGATTGAAGGAGATGCCTTCCGAGGATAGAGGAACTTGATCCTATCAAAGTGGAACTTTTTTTTTTCATGACAAAATGGATAATCGTGTATACTAAATCTATGCTTATTTTTCCAACACTACTTAGTGATATACAAAGAACTAAGAAATCAATAAATCACTAAAAGAAGTAGTAGAAGCTAGTGGTGCTCAACTATAAGATAACTAAGTTTTAGTAATGGAGAATTGAAACCTATTAAGTGATTCTTTATAACTAGCTAAAGCTCGTACACTACAAATTACATAGGTTCTATGGAATCTTAAGAAGTTTATACATTTGTTTGTCTTTTTTAGTTTAAATCAATATAATCATTCATGTCCAAAATTATGGTATTTAATTTATAGATTGATACGACTCTTAAATTCAATTTGTAATAAATGTAAACATAAGTGTTTCACAATATCATTTCTTGATACTAAAAATTCTTTCGATGATGTGATGGGATGAACTTCTTTGTAAAACAACAAAAATAAAATAGAATATTGAGTTGACTACTTAATAAAGGATCTACGTAAAATAAGAGGTTTGAACTAAATTGGCTCAACTAAGGTTTTTGTAGCATAATAGTATTAACATTGGTCTTCTAACAGAATGAATCGGTTCGTATCTCTTCCTCCCTAAAGTTTTAATGATAACAACTAGCAAAAAAAGAAAAAAAAAGGGAACTAAATTGATTCAAATAGATTTCCTTTTATTTGACTATTTTATTTATGTATGGAAGTTATTTTTTATTTATATAACACATAGTACTTTTCATATTTTTAATAATTATAGAATATTCTCGAACCTTAAACCTACATTTACACAATGTTGAAGATGGTGATTGGGGAATGAAAGTAGGGAAGTGAAAGTTAGTATTTTTAAGGAAAAAAGGTTTTGAAAAATATATTGTTCATTAGATAATGAAATTTTGATTTGTAGTTTTGTAAAACTTAATAAAATAAAGAGTAAACAAGTTTAATTACAAGGGAATATATGTTGTATTTAGTTTTATAAAAGGAATATATATGCACTTATACTTTGATTATTTTTTTCTTTTAATTTGATACTAATAGAAAATGCTATGGGTGCATAAAAAAATAAATACAATAATTATAGCAGTTTCAATATCACTATATATATAAAATAAAAAGTAAGTGACTGTTATTTCCAAATATAGAGTATGGATGAAAAAGAAAAAAGAGGGGATGAGAAGTTACTTCAGCAAATATTTTGAATAATGAGAGGAATTTTTTTTTAGATTATGACATGACTTATAAATTATGTGCAAACCTTTTTTTTAAATGTATACAAAATACCAAAACACCTCAAAGGTTTTAATATAATAGATTCGTATTAGAGATGCAATGGAAATTATTATGATATTAAAAAAAATGCATATGGAAATCATGCATAACAGATAAAGTAACAAGCAGTGAAAACATAGGAATGGAGTTGAAAAGATTAGAAAATAGTGGAAAGGTAGAGGGTATATTATAAAAGGTGGTGGGTGATTGTTCACTAAACCAAATTGAGAATTGAATTGTAAAATACGGTTCCTTATATTTTGATTTTGTATATTTTGGTTTGATTTGTAGAGAGTTTAAATGATTTATAGTTTGATTTGAGGTATTAAATTGGTTTGAATAGTTTGAACTCGAATTAAACCATTTTTTATTAGAAAATAAAAAGTAGGAGACATTTTTTAGTTTTAAATTTTATCAACATTTTAGTTCAACCTAATTTATATTTTCTTTTTGTTATTTCTTGTTTTCAGTCTTAAATCTCTACGATTTTTTTATTTTCCTTCATCATGGTATCTCAATTTTAATAAAGTTACATGCTTTTATTATTATTTAAGATATAATGTAGTCGTGATATAGTATTATACGACTTTAATTCTTGAATAATAGCTACTTAGTTTGAACATTAATCTTGGTTAAAAACTTCAATGAATATTAGTATTATAAGAAATAACAGTGTTTTAAAAAAATAGTTTAAACCAAATTGAACCTTTTATGAAGTGATTCAAATCAAAATCTTGAAAAATTTTATTTATTAGAGGTTTAAATCGAATAATTTTAAATATTTATTAAAAGTAGTGGTCATATAAGTTTTGATTAATTTATTCATCAAATGAAAACGTACTATTTGAAAACGTAGGGGAAAGAAAAAAAACCTATAGAAAAACCAATAAATCAGATATAAGATGATTCACATGCGGTTCCGTTTTATGGACAGTAAAATCCTATATATATATATATATATATATGTATATATATGTATGTATGTAAATTTGTTACTTGCCTAGTTAGATATAAAACCAACCCATCATAAACTACAATTGCCAATTTCAACTAGCTCCCTTTCTCTCTCTCTCGTGCCCTAAGTCTTCCACTTCCTCATCCGCCTCATTCGTTTCATCCAAGTTTTATTTTCTAGTAATTGCAATCACTCGATCTTCATGTTCCCGCCAAAACCAGGAAACATCTAACACTTCCTCTTATTTTATAATCCTTAAATTCGAATCTTTGAAAAAAAAAATTAGGGTTTCATCATCCAAAATTATGTACAAATTATCATCTTCTTGCGTCGTAATCTCCGTGCTAGTATTCGTGAATCTTCGTGCTTTCGGTCCCGGTCTGAATCCTTTTGCTCCTTACTGCGTTGCCAATTACTTCAATTTCTCTCGCTAATTGTAGATTTCTTCTCGCTTACGGAGTTTAGCTGTTCGTTTCTTTTCAATCGAATCATGTAAATTCGCGGTCTTGATTGGTCGCTAGGGTTTGATTGGAATTTAGCTTTTCTTAAGGACTCTGTGAATCAGTGTATTGCGTTTATTTGAGCGGTCTTCGATTAGGGGTGTTTAGGGTTTGTGAGCGAATCAGGGCTTGATGTTGGGATTGGAGAATATGCCCCGGGAGGAGGTGGGGTCAGTTCGGCGTAATATGTCATTGACGAGGCGACGTTCGTATAGAGTTCGAGGGTATATGGACGACAGGGGTTGGACTCCGCTTCATATTTGTGCCCGAAAGGGCGATCTCAAGCAGGTTCCCGTTTGATTATTCGTGATGCTTTTAAGAATTAGTGAGAGTTAGGTCGTTTTTGTCTTGTTGCATCTGTTTTTGTGTTATTTGATCATTGTTGGTTTGTGAACCGGATATTTATTTGTTTGTTATGTAGCATCACGTTATGATAGATTATGTGTACCTTTGTGATTTCAAGATGCTTAGACGGTTTAATAATGTGCGTGGGTTTTTGTTTATTGTAAACTGCGTACTTTCAGTCCATTTGTCTTAACAATATTATAAAGACGTTCAGCTTTATGGTGTATGGTGAATTATGATTTAGTTGACTTTATTGGCAATTTCAGTGAGACGTAAATTATTATGTGAAGCACTGGATTTAGGAAAATAGAAATTTTGACAATTAAAGAGTAGAAAATTCTTGATTGTGGAAGTTTTGTGAATCATAGAAGTCTTGCTGTACATAATTGATTCACATACATGCACACCGTGTAAGTGCTTGCACATTTATATTCTAATTTGGAGAATTTAGTCAATTTGGTTGCTCATTTTCAAATTTGTTTTGAACTATCTAGTTGTATATTATACTTTCTAGTTTCTATATATATGTTACCTAGTGTCAGTACATTTTTAAAAGCAACTATAATAGGATTAGACGATTAGGATGATTTCTTTTTCAACAATGCATACATTATTATACTTACCCCTCGCATGTTCCTTAAAAAAGATAAGAATATAAAATGAAATAAAAAATGCATAACTATAGCCATGAATTGTGGATTTTCCTGATCTCCTTTTCTTTCCCCCCCTTGAAACTATAAAATTTCTACGATGCTGTATCATTATCTTTGAGCACATGGTTGGAATTTCTAACATGCTATATCAAATAAACTTCCTAGCCATATGTATAGCTTTGCAGCTGCTTAAATCTAAAATAAAAAGGCAACCTGATACCCTTCTCAAATTTCAAGCCTCTCCCTCTCTGGATATGTAGAATAGATGGAATACCTATTACCCTTGGCAAAATTCAAACTTATTAGCATGTGCGATCTTTCCTAATTTCACTTGAGTTATAGTTGTCTGCGTATGAAAGTAAAAGAACCAAGAAGTCAAAACACAAAATTTGATCATTACCAATTTAGTAATTGCATTTGAAGAAACCAAGATAACACTGTGATTGGTTGAAGAGCTAGGCCCACAGATGTAGAATAGCAAAAATTTCAAGGAGTATGAATTCAAAGGTTAACTTAAGAGGTGGCGAGCAATGTGGATTTATTTGTTAACTTTATGTTAGGAGATTGTGAACTGCTGCAAAACTTTTTTAAATAAGAGATTGGACATTTGTGTAGACTCTGGTCCAAGTCCTTTTTGCCTTGCAATTCAAATCTGATCAGACAATGGTCTCCTTTACATCGGATATAGGATTGTACTTATAAAGAGGAAGGCCATGCGGGGGCATTAATGTTTGGTCATTTGACCTTAGTCCACTTATAGCTTAAATACTGGGAACTTGTCTTGTGGTCTGGAAAACTTGATTGGAGAGATCTTTTTGGAACTGGGGGAGTGGAGGTGATTGTGAGGCTGGGAGAGAGACTCTTGTTTGCTTGTTCTATAAAGCTATGGGGCTATTTTTGTCCATTTGAAAGGGGGAATTTTAGCTCTTAAGTATTCGTCCAATCGAGGCATCCTTAATTGATAGAGAAGCAAAATGTTTCAGAAGTAAAGGAAAAAATCTAGCCGGAAAGAAGGTGCAGGGTATTTATCAGACTGCTTCTTAACTTTTAGAATCTTCCTCAAATTTTTTGTGGATTTGAGCACTGCTTTAGTGGGATGTTACATGGTGCAGTAGAGGGCTATAATTATAGCTCTTAAGTATTCATCAAATTGAGGTATCCTTACTTATTCGAACTTTGCTGTTCTCTGAATTATGCCAATTACTGGAGTTTCGATCATTTTACTGATCTTGGTTTTTTCCTGTTACAGCATGGGGTTTTATATCTTCTAAAGAATTTTCTTTTCTTTCATTTATGCAGCATACTTGGGTGTTTTGTTCATTTGCAGTAAAGTCTAGTCGTACTATTTCAGTGGTTTTTTTTTCTCAGATTGGCACTGTGGCAGTTCTGATTAGTGTTGTTTCTTGATAGGTGAGACGTCTTCTTGATGAAGGAATGGGCGTGAATGCAGTAGCACAGGGGCCCAAAGCTAAAGGAGTTACGCCTCTCCATCTTGCTGCAGAGGGTGGTCACCTTGAAGTCATGGATGAATTGCTTGAGCGTGGTGCAGACATTGATGCCAGAACAAAGGGAGCCTGTGGTTGTGAGTACATGACTACCAACTTTGTTCTCAGTTTTGCTTGGAAAAGATGAATTTGGCATCTTACACTTTCTTTTGTTGGATTGAAATATATTACAATCTTTTTGATCTCCTGACTAATATTCAGGAACTGATGTTTATTTGCGTCTCAAATCCAGGGACACCACTCCACACTGCAGCCAAAGAACGAAAGAAAGAAGCAGTGAAGTTCTTAATCGAGAATGGAGCCTTCTTGCCAGATGATATAAATGATTGCAGATTCAATCCACCTCTTCATTACTGCCCTGGCCTTGAATGGGCTTACTTGGAAATGAAACGATTCCAGCAAGAGAACTCATCCTCGGGGGAGGGCTCATACAGTTCAGGGAGCCTGTGATCTTGGATTGCTCCTGAAGAGTCGGTTGATCTTCATTTCCAGATACAGTTCAGAGTACCAATGATCTTGAATTGCAAGATCTTATTTCTGCTACAGAAGAATGATGCTAAGGATTAATGACTAGTCTATAATGTATTAGGTGTCGAACCTGCTATGTTGTCTGTGTGTCTTACCTGGATGTCCTGCTTTCAAATTGTTTATTGAACTCATGTGGTTGCATGATACCCATATTTGAATAAGTGGTGACATTTTTATTATGAAGTTATTCTAGTGTTGTCTTGTTTTTTGTCATCTCATCCTTCTGCATTTTCAATCCCGTTAATTACTGGGAAGGAGGATTCTAAAGCTTCTTTAGAGTAGACAGCATCATAAAGGCTCTTGGAATCTTATCGGCAAGCATGTTGAGATGGAAGGAAATACTCTCGGATGCGATAGGATTTGGTATGATATAGAATTACGGAATAACACATTGTCGTGTGTTTTATTGTTGACTTGCTAAAATTTATATGTAGTAGCGGGCCTATGATTGCGATTTCGGGACTTCTCTCTTGATGGAGTTTTTGTTGTTTGAGCGAAAGCTCCTAGTGTACGATACCTAGTCTTGGCTCATAAGTAAAAACTTGATTTTACTGCGTTTAAGTAGCGTTTCTGCGTTTTTAAATCAAAGGGCGATTGGATTGCATTGGGAAATATATGAAAGTTTGGCTAATGGATATGTCAAGTGGCAGCTACCTTCAATTGGATGTTGAATTGCCGTTTGGGGAATACTTGGGTGCAGGATTTACGATGTTTAAAATTCGAGTTACAATATCTATTATATAATATATAATTTTGGAAGATATGGTAGCTTTTTCGTATTAGTTATTTTTGTCTCTCTCTCTTTTTTTTTTGTTTTTTACAATAATACCTTTATAACTTTTTTTTTTCCCCTGAAAAGCCAGTATAGCAATTATAGCTGCGCGGAAAATTTTTCCGCATGAAACTTTCCAAAAATGATACGAAATTTATTCACAAGCCATCAATTTATTATGGCAACATCTATGGTAACGTGGTAATCAATTTACTGAACCACGTTAATCGCAACTTTACTTTTGTTACATAACATTGGTACAAGAATCTTTTTAGTAGCAAAATTCCTAGTATATTACTAACATGATAACTGATTTCCATATCTTGAGAAGTGTCCACCGATTCTTCCATAATCATCACGTCCACCTATTCTAATTCTAATTTCATCACTATTCAATAAAAAAAAAAATTTTGCTTTACATACATTACTCTTGTGGAACTTCTTGTTATCTTTATAACACAATCCTTTTTCTCTTCCGGTTTGTAATTAACTTGCAGAAAACCTTCTTATAGGAAGAGAAGAAGATAGTTGTGGTTAGGAGGATTTAGGAGTGGGTAGCAATAGTGGTTTGAAAGAAGGTAAAGTGGTTTGTTTAGAAAAGTTGGAAGGGTTGGGTCTAAAAGAAGAAGAGGAAATGGGAGCACTATTATGGTTAGAAGAAGGAAAAGAAGTTTTGGAAAATCTTGAAAATTGAGTGATGTTGGTTAAATGATGTAATTTGTCTTCGTATAATTTGGCTAAACTCCTAGCTTTGATTAAGTTTTGGGGTAGGGTGAGTTAGTTCTCATTGAATCACGAGTTGAAGACTTGAGATAAAATAGCTTTTAGGAAGGCTTTCTAAAAATCTAATGACATGGTTGTAATCTTCTTCTAATTCATTAATGTAATCTTGCATCGTATCCTTTTGTATTAACTTTGTCAATCTATATAGTCCTCATTTTGGGATGGATCAAATCTCAACATTAAAGATTCCACAAATTGTGACTAAGAAGATAAGAGGTTGATATTATGCATCTACAAGAACCAGTGGGTAGCATGTGATTCCAAGGAAAAAGAATCAATTTGTAATCTATCTTCTTGAGGAACATTATGAAAATTAAAGACCTGATTTGCTTTAAAAATCCAACCAATAGGATGATAGAAATCAAGACGCCAGACCGATCATTAATGGCAAAGCTAGGGGTTTGTAAGGCCTTACTTGATGTATCCTAACTTAAGAACTAGCATGGGATCAGGACTCCTACTTAGTCTAAGGCTTATAGCACTTATGCTAAGCCGAATATCGGAAGTCAACCCAAGCAAGGACGATTCTCGACCTAACTTAGGGTAGGACAGATAATTTAATCCCCTTACAATCCTTATGTCCAAGCCTTCCAAAGCCAGAGCTAAGTTATCTGTCTACTGTCTTAACTTGGTATAAATTTGCTAAGAGGCAGGTTAGGTATTTGCATTTTTCACTTTATTAGAGGATCCTACTCGAATCAAACACATGTCCCATGCATAGATCCCATTGCCCTTTTTTAAGTTGTATACTAGGTTTCCATTTTTATTCTTATATTTACTCTTTTCGTCATTTCCATTCTTATATAACCCTAGCGGTCGCTTATACAAATTGCAGCATCATCTTCTTTATCAATGAACTTACCAATTCTTCTTCTTGAAAGCATATTCTCGTGAGAAACCTTTACTCTTATTGAACTCCTTTAGCTAGAGTTAGTGACGAGTGACCCTTTCATTCACTTGTGCATCATATCAAGTGAATGTTAGGTCATTGAGGATTTGCTGTTTTGTGATGTCTAGTAGATAGCTCACAAAATTGCTAAACCCTCTTTACTTTGTTTTATTTGCATGTATTAAACATGATACCCGCCATATGTTTAATCCCTAGAGGGTATTAGCTATGATGGTATTAAAGCAGAGTTCCAACAAAGGTGTATGAAGTATTAGTATGGTTTTCATTACTTTGAGGATGGTGTTACTATTAGTTGCTGCTGTGTGTAGGTGCTCGTAGCTACTATAGTAAGTTAGATGTACAAGAGTTGACGTTGTGTCGAAGCTATGAGTGTGTTGTTGTAGGTCGAAGTGTAGGTACCTTGTAGTGGTAGCTAGAGCTATTGAAGTGGTTTATAGAAGTTGTTACGGGTAGCCGAATGTTGAAGTAACAGTAAAGTGTTGGGTAGTGTTGGTGGTGAGCTGGTCGTCGAGTGGTGGTTATAAGTTGTAGTAGTGGTTCTAGGTTGCTATTATGGTGGTTTTGGAGTTACTATAGTTAAGCTGAAGAAGTTATATTGAAGATTGGATTACGTCAGATCTGAGTGTTTAAGTAGTGGCTAGAGGCAATGAAAGCGGTATGCTTGGCTGAAGAAGGTAGGTTGAGCAAACCTTGAGGTCTATTGGAGATAGGTTAGTCATCTTACTAAGCTCATGGAGAACATGATGGTTGCCATGTAGAGGATAGCCAATGTTTGACTTAATACAATTGCTTAAGTTGACGACTGGGCTAATGTAGCGTGAGATAGGCGTAAACTCCAATGTAATAAACCTAACTAGCCAGCTCAAAATGTTTGGGTTGGAGGAGTGGACAGGAAAGTTAGAAGAAGGATTGTTCTCAATAATGTAGTAGAAGAAATGCGAAAGATGAAAAGGAATACTATGAAGTCGAAGAGCATGGTGTCCAAGCTCCTTGAGGTCTCTACAATATGAAAGTCTAAATCTTAGCCTTCTTAGGAAGTGGTAATGTAGATGAATACTTAGATCGGGAAGAAAAGGTAGAGAAGGTGTTTGATTGCTATTAGTATATTGAAGAAGTGAAAGTCTAGCTCACTGCCCTAGAATCCTTCGATATACAGGAATGTTATGGAAGAATTTGTGGTTACTTGGGGGATAGATGATTGATTTGGAGTAAAAAACTAGGGTGAAATGAGAGGCTACTGTGAGGAAGATTCATTCTTGAATCTTACCTTAAGGATACTTTTGAGAAGTTGCAGGATCTTAGACAAGGGAATAGATGAGTAAATAACTATGTGAAGGAATATTAGATGCTGATGATAAGGTGTGACATTGATGAGGCCAAACCCTATATTGTTTCTAGGTTCATCATGGGACTAAGGTATGGGATAAGAAATATTGTTGAAGTCTAGAGATTCTTGACTTTGGAAGAAGTTATAAAGATTGCATGAAGAGTTAAGATGCAAAAGAGGAACAACCCGTTCCAATCTAGTCTAAGTCAACCTTTTCAATCTAATCGAGTTCTTAGTCTGAGTATAGAAGGTTGGCAAGAATTAACCTTATAAAGAAGGAATAGCCTGTAGTCTGACCTACTAATGGAAGGATCGAGTAGAAGACCTAACCTGTCGAGAATTACATTGAGAGAAGATTTGAGAAGGGCTAGTCTTTTAGGAAGAAGACTAGCAAAATAAAGTATTTCAAGTATCCTTGGTACGGACACATGGCTACCTTACGATCGAGTAGGTGAGCCATGATTATGAAGGGAAATGAAGTGGACAATGCTTATGAAGGCGAATTGGTTAAGGAAGTCCTAGAGAAAGAACTTGAAATGGATCGTAAGGAAGAAACTTATGTATATGCTGACCAGCGTAAAGCATTAAGTTTGATTCTCAAAAGAGTGATGACGATTGCATTGAGCTTTGAGGAAGAGCACCATGAGAACTTATTCCATACTAAGTGTAAGATTTGAAAGCAAATAGGTATAATCATGGTAGATGGAGGCAGTTGTACTAATGTAATTCTACTTTCCCTTGTATAGAAGTTGTATTTAATGACCTCAAACAACCGAAGCCTTGTAAGCTACATTAGCTTTACGTAAGGGAGCCATATATGTGACTAAGCAAGTCAAGGTACCCTTTTCTACTAGGGACTCGTATGGGGACGAGGTGATATGTGACGTTGTCTCCATGGTTCTTTCATAGTTTAAACTATAATTGGTTGATGTCTCTTACATGGAATTGAAATTGTAAATCCATGTCTTTTACATAGAATAGAAAACTAACAAAAATAGATACTCTAAAATTACTTTATGTATTAATTAATAGTTAGAGTTATCTAAATTTTTGAAATGTTTGGTAACATCATCATGATGTTGATTTTTTCTATGTAATCTGAATTATTGGTTATATGCGGTTGCCTCTTTCTTTTTTTCTTTCTTTCTTGTTTGGTCAAATAAGAGAAAATATTATAATCAATATAAAAGGTACCATGAATAAATCTCAGGGGGCCTGGGGTAAAAGTCCTTTAATAGTTACAATTTTAAAATGGAAGGAGGATTCAAAATCTAGAAACTAGTCATACCCTCTTTATCTTGGGACACATCTTAGTTGGAATAATTATTTTCTTTTTTATTAAGAAGGGAAAGAGAAAAAGACTTAAAATAGGAACAAAGAGCCAAAACATCATCAATAATAGGCTTGATAAGCTAGCTTAGAGAGCTCTTCTTCAAAGCCTAAAATAATCATCAAGAAGTCCATTTGTGGGATCACTTTCTTATAGTTCAAGCTTGTAGCGAATTTGATTCCTTCTAAAATTGCCTTTGCTTATTGTGTTTTGACATTGCTAGCTGTAATCTCCTTACTCATCCTAACCAAAAGTGTACCTTTATGGTTTTTAATAATCACACCAATCCTAGCCTTTCTAGATACAAGAATCTAAGTATCATCAACGTTAGTTTTAACATAACCCTTTGCTAGAGTTGTTTATGACAAGACAACTTGTGGTTGCTGTTGTAGGAGCACACTAGTTGTAGTTGTTATTGTAGCTTTATTAAACTCACTATATGAGCTTTGATCAATTTAATGGTCACACTTGAATCGGGTTTTTGTTCATTAAAGACATAATTACAATGTAATTTCCATACATATCAGGCACAAACAGCAATTGTGGAAAGCGTCTCCTTCTAATTTCCATGCCGTAGTTGGGTATTATTCCAGACTTCAATGATCCATTCATTCTAGCTTACAACTGTACAAGCCTCCATCTGAAAACTTAAAATCTCAAACCAAATAGGTTGGGTCCACTCACATGAAAAAAGTAGATGCTCTATTGTTTCCTCTTTTGAATAAAAATTACAAAGAGGAAAGTTCCTTATATGCCTCTTCAACAAATTAAAATTTGTACTCAAAGCATTAGTACAACATCTCCAAAGTAAGTGTTTGTGTTTGGGCATTGTGTTTAGTGACCAAATAAAATTCCAAAAGGAAGAGATATTTAAATTGTACTAGGAAGATGATATACTAGCACAGTTGCTCTCCTTATTTAACAGACATTTATAACCACTCATTTTATAGCATCAATCTTTACTCGATGGCTAAACAATTCCATCCTTGCAATCAACAGATCTCAAGGGGAATTTGTCAATATATGCTGTTGTCACTACATGAAAAATTTCACTAACTTTATCCATGTTCCACTCATTTGATTCATTATTAGTGAGCTCAACTATTGTGCAATCTTCATCAACATTAGTATTATAAGGAGGAATCCGTGGATCATAGAAACATTTTATCTTTACTTCCCACTTGCCATATCATGTCATCCTTTATTACATCTCTTCATATAAGGATGCTTTGCCATATCTAAGACAGGCATCTGCCCTTTTTTGCAGTAATGAACTCTCCTTTAGGAAAGTATAGATTTTTAATTACCTTGGCCCACAAAATATTAGGTTGCTCAATTAGTTGCCAAGCTAATTTTGCCAACAACGAATCATTAAATTTCTTAAGCTCTCTGAAACCTATACCTCCATGCACTTTGGCAATTACAAATTACTTCATTTCCTCTAATGAGCCTTTCTTACATCTTTACTCCCATCTTATTGAAATTTGCTATTCATAGAGAAAACCTCCCTGTACCATCTTTTAAGGAACTTAAAAACCAACATGGAGTAAGTTAGGATAGCATATGCAACTGACTTGATCATAATCTCCTTAACCCCATATGATAGCATCGAGCTCTTCCATCCCTGCAACTTTTTAGCTAGTTTCTCCTTAATTGCTGCTAATGTAGAACTCTTAAATCTCTCCCAAACTGTTGGGATACCTAAATACTTCTGGGGATTACTGATTGAATTGATGTTCAAACATTCACAGATTTGATTCTTTAAATCATCATTAGCAGTTTGATAGAAAAAAAAATGTTTGATTTTTGCAGATATACAAATTGCCTAGAAGCTTTACAATATAGCTCCAAGATTTCTTTCATCTTTAGTACATTAGCTCGACTTGCTTTCATAAATAGTAAAGAGTCATCTGCAAAGAGGAGGTGGGTAAGTTCAGGATAAGTTTTCCTCATCTTAATTCCTTTTAAGGTTTTTGCTTCAACCACATGCATCATCATTCTTGAAAAAACGTCGCATACTAGAAGAAAAAGGCAAGGAGATAAGAGATCCCCTTGCCTAATTCCTTGGAAGAAAGAATCTTGCCGACTTTTGTACCATTTAACACTAGATTATAAGAAAGCGATTCTATGCACGTCATGATCTAGTTAATTCAAATAGAATCAAAGTCCATCTTATCAAGAGTTTTCCTTGGAAAGAGCCAATTAACCCAAGTTTTTGTCAAATCAAGTTTAACAACACAAAAGGATCTCTTTCTCTTTCTTTTGATCTTCAAAATGTGAAAGATCCCATGGGCTATCACCCCCCGAATTAGTTTGCTTGAGATAAAAGCATTTTGAAGAGGACTAATAATGGTGTTAAGAATAGGTTTCAATTGATTTGAGAGCACTTTGGACAAGATTTTAAAAGAAAAATTTCATAGACTGATGGGCCTAAATTGACTTAGTGCAGAAGGATTGTTAACCTTGGGTATAAATAAATGATCAGTGTCATTGACATTTGGGGGGAGAGTACGTAAATACTTTTAAGTGTCTTACTGCTTCAACAACAAAGAGGCTCACTATATTCCAAAAGAATTGAAAAAGAGAACTCGTGAAACTATTCGCCTCTAGTGCTTTATTAGCTCCTAATTGATAGGTAGCCTCCTTTGCTTCTTCATTTACCGTTCTCATCAAATTAGCATTCATATCCGTTGAGATAACATGAGGAACAAAAACATGGCCTCTTCCACATTGCTGACCTCCTCCATCTCATATATAGTTTGATAATAGCTAAGAAAGCGGCATTTAAATCCACTTCTTTCGTTAATCAACGACCATCCTCACCTTCAATCTTTCTGATTTTATTTCAGGCTCTTTTGTTGATGGTAGTCTGATGGAAAAAATTTTGTATTACGATCTCCTGCCTTTAACCAATATATTCTGGAATTTTGCTTCCAAAACAGCTCCTTGTTTGTTGTAGCTTCCTCTAGGGCTTTTAAGATTTTCTCTTCCTCTCCTTCAACTTCATCCTCTGCTGACTTATTTTAAACGTGGGACAGCATATCAAGCAATTTTTCCACTTCTTTACCATAGTTGGGAACATTACCCCGCCTCCATTTAATTAAAGATCTCGTCTACAGTTGCCAAGTAGCTTCATGATATCCTCAAAATCAATTTCTGAGCCTCTTGACTTTCCATTCCTTCTCCACTATATCTTTACATCCCTTAAGTCTCAACCAAACTTGATTAAAGCGGAACGGTCTTAGTCCATGCAGCTGACTATTTTCCAGGCTTACAATTAGTGGATTATGATCTGATTCAGTTGATGGAAGGACCTGTAAAGAGCAATTTGTTAGCACGTTCCAATCTCCTCTTGACCCAAGATATCATTCCAATCTCCGATACGCAGCTAAGGTTCATGGATAGCTTCTCTCCTCAAAAGAAAGTGGCGCATAAATCCAGGACACCCGAACCACACGCTCATCGGTTTCCAAATGCAATAAGGTGTCAATAATGTTTTTATTTGCATAAAGCATTGAAATCTTACAATCACTACTCGACAAGGATCTTGATGCTCTAATACCATATGAGAGTGTCTACAACCATTGCAGATCAAAAAGAATAAGTACAGATCGAACTAGAGTAAAGTTGCCATAGATGAGAGTAGTGTGTTGAGTTTGTAAAGAAGCCAATAATATTCAACTGAATGAAAATAGAGTATTTATACAAAATTAGTCGATGATCTATTGAGCAAACTTCAGCTAAGTAAAACATGATGTAATAGGTAGGTTGGATATGGCCTGATTCAATCCTTCAAAACCAAACCAAAATCTTATCCTATATTCTGGTTTCTCTTAAGCCCACGAACTACGGTTTGGTTCACAAATATATTGAATAACAAAAACTAGTTACATCCTGCCTTCTCAAACTTATCCATGATGACTGTATGAACTCTTTGTATACCCAGTTTGAGAATGGGTAATTATTAAATAAATGAATTCCTTATTCGGCCAAAAAGACCAGTAAAGTCGTGTTCCTTCGTGGTTCGAACTATAACTGGTTAGTCTCTCTTACATGGAATTGAAATTATAAATCCATGTCTTTTACACGGAGTAGAAAACTGACAAAAATGGATCCTCTGATATTACTTTATATACTAATTAATAGTTGGAATTATCTAAACTTTTGAAATTTCTTCTGATAATGTTTTTCTTTTTTATTTTTTTGGGTAATTTTAATTATTAATTATATGTGGCTGCTTCTTTAAAAAAATAATTTTTGGATAACATTAAGATAATAACTTTAATTAAGTTCTGGGTAGAAAAAAAAAACAAAGGGAATTGAGGTATACTGGTGGTGCGTTGCAATTTCAATGGCAAGGTTTTTCAAAAGCTTAAAGAAATGGAAATGGAGGTATTTTGCTGGACATTGTTATTTAACATACGGACATACTAGAATGGTAGAAACAAGGTTATTTTTGACAGAAGCTTAAGGAATAAATGGCAGGTGAGTGCATTTGATAGAGATCAATGAAATCTTGATGAAGATGGAAAGGAAGAGGTATTTAGTGGTGGAAGAGTGGATGCAAAAACACCTTAATATTTAATGAAGTCATGAGGGACTTCCTAATTACCATCCGATGCTCTATAGAGGCATAAACTAATTGCTTTTTGTACAGAAAGGACATGAAACAAGTGGTGTATGAGTGCATTTACAAAGGAATGTATGACTGAAATTGGTTTAAGCCTAAGAAAATTGGATCCCCTAGTGATATATAGAGCATTAGTATGGGCATTCATTGGATTAAACACTTAAAATAGCGTTTGATTATAAAAACTAGACTTGACAAAAAAGATTGGATAGGATAAGTATAACGAAGACTGAAAACAAACTCATTATATCATGTTTGGTTTGGGATATAAAATTTATATTAAAAAATAAATAATTTTTGGTCATATTTAATAAAAATAATATTCATTAATTAAATATTATATTATGGAGGGGTGTTTTTGGAAATATAAAATATTTTTTTGTTTTTGTTCAATGAATTTTAATTTTATACTATGGCTTGATATGATAAAATTTAGATATTTTATTCAGTTCATTAATCTAGTTTTTATTCAATCACTAAACAAATTTATAAACTAAATGTGAAACAATATTTTTTATCTACTTCAATATTAAGAAAATTAGGCAATCAAATGCTACCTAAAAGATTTGAAATAAAGAAGCAATTTTCAAATTCATGGTTAGTGGAGATGTTTCTTACATATATAACATAACCGGCTCGATTATTTGGTAAGATTTAGTTCTGTCCTAGTTTTCAAATCAATTGGCGAATTGAAATTTTCTTGTCAAATCTTAATATGAAGCAAAACTGAAACAAATTTTCATTTATGTTTAACTTCATTGGATTTGGTTTACGATCTTATCGATCTTTTTGTCCACACCTAATCATATGTAGGAAAACTAGCTGCTCTTGAGTTAGTTTTATATCTATTCTATAATATAATTTTTGGAATTTTCACATTTTCATATTTAACCTTATCATCTGTAATATATGCTTATGGGGTCGTTCTTGGATTCGTTTAAATTTCATTCATTAAGTTTCTCGCCATTATTATCATTATGTCACTACCATACTTAAAATGCAATTGCCATAAATTATGAATAATCAGTTATGATCTTAATTAGCCATAATTAAATGAATAGATGACTGTGTCAAATATGATACAAGTGCATACAACACTACATTCCTTTCATATTTTCTAATCTCCTCCGTAAATATTGAAATTTGATTTTTAAACATCACATACATACGTATATGTGCGCTTAGGCTATTATAGCCTAATGGTATTGTCATAGATTTTCCATCGAGATAAATTAAGGTTTGAATTCTCCCTCCTCTTCGTTAGCAAAAATAAAAAAAAAAAACATTACATACATACATATGATTTTAAAATTGAGTTACTTAAAAAAAAAAAAAGTTATTGTGATGATGCTTCCATAAGCCCTCATATAATAATGCGATAATTAGGTAGTGCTTAATGAACGAATAAAATTTTGATACATACATGAACGGTTTAATATTAAAGATTTTCTTGATATGCTCAATTGATATCTTTGATTTTCTTGACACTAACAAGCGCTACTATTGATTGCTCAATTTGTTTTGTCCATGTTTACTTTAATAGTCATGTCTTTTTTTAGCCCTGTAAAATTACATATAGGATTTCCCTACTCTTACGTATTAGTTTATGAGAGTTTATAATCTTATGTGTGAGATTCGAGCTAATAATTTAGGGCGTATATGGGAGTTAATCAATGCGGGAAATACTTCACATGTGGATCTCACAAATTAAACAAGGGCACATTATAAGTCCAGAATGTTGAAATTTAATAAAATAATAGAATTATAACTAAAAATAGATAGTTTTATTAAATTATATTATATTGTAATTTACTTGCGTAAGCACGTAAATTAGTTCATGGAAAATAATTAAACATTAAAGATAAATTAATTGGACACAAAAAATATAAAATGACCTAAATAATATATAAATATAATATGTGTATCTTAGGTATAATTATTATACATATTTATATATTCGAAAATGTATAAAATACCCTAAAATACTCATAATTAACTAAATAACTATAGGAAAAATTGATAAAACAATCAGATTATAGATGGAATAGGCATGGGAAGGATGTTGAACAGCTATGGACTTATAAAATTAAAATTAAGATACTTAGCATACGTGATTTTGGGGATACTTAAGCTTTTAGGAGAGAAAATACCATATTTCATTCTAATAACATAGAGATTGTCATCAACACTCTCTAGATGATCAATAGACTTTTTAGTAACTTAGAAAAATTATTAGATTAGGAAGAATAAGTAGGAGTAAATTCTAGAAAAATTGGAAAACAATACTGCGCAAATCAAGCGAATCAACAGAACCTAAGTGTGGAGGCAACCTGGGAGTGAACCACCACTATCCCTTGACAGTGGAGGCAGTGTTAGGTGGTGCCAATAGGGTGGTGGCCGGAGGCCAATTTTTTGGCGAGTTTAGTTTTGTCTCTGATTTTAATTAAATTGATAAAAATATCAAATTAATTATGAAAATTATAGAAAAATTATATATACATATTTTTATATATGATTTTAGGGAAAAATATTAGATTGAAAAAATTTTAAATGGATATAGTACTTCTCTAAGAAATCAAGCAAAACCGATCAATTTTCCAAAACGATTTAAATAACTGTATTGATGTAGTTTCTAAGCCAAATTTTTTTTAGAGAATACTTATATTCCATGTGAACATTGTATGAAGAGATTTCGGACAAAAATAATTTCTATAATTTTTAGATATTTTTAAGCCTTTAAATTAGATTAAAATTGCCATTTTCTTGAGGATTTAGTATATGGAGTTTAATGGAACCATCGCTATCAGGTTTTATGGTGTACTTAGATCATATCCTACTGTGAAGATCAATCTAGAGTTGTGTGGTTAGAGTTGTAAATGAAATTTGGACAAATGGGTGGTTATGAGATTAATACATTAATAGGTAAGTATGTGAATTTGAAGAATTTGGTAATATGATGTTACTTGGTATGATAACCCTAATTTATAAACATGATATAATATGTCTGTAATTTGAAATATGATGTTAGATGAGTTATTTCAAGTAAACTTATAAAATCATCATGTATCGACAGTTATTTAGAAGGTTGGAAAGTGAGTTAATTCTGGTCTAGAAACTTAATAGGAGAGTTATGTGATATGAAATACTTGATTGATATAGTATTCGTAGGTTAATAAGAGAAGTCTTATGTTAGTAAGATTGTTTTTGGATGCTTTTTTAAAAAGTTCCTAATTGATAAAGATATTTTCAGATACTTCTTTAGAGAGTTTTTGATTAATGAAATTGTTTGTAGGTACTTCCATAGAGAGTTTTAAAATAAAAAATTATAATAATATTATTGATCAGATACTTTTTCAGAGGGTTCTAGGGCCTAAAAACTATATTAAGATTAATGTTTAGAACCTTATTTAAAAACTTCAGTCATAAGTTAAAACTCAATTTAAAACTTAAGAAATCTATCTAAACTATATATAAGACACTAAAAAGTAATCACATACTCTCTATTAAAAAAAAAAAACTAAAATATTTATATTGATTATTTAAGGACTTATGAATGGATTGAGCACGAGAAGTAAGATTAACTCGCATTGATATCAGGTAAGTTAGGATCGATATTTAAATAGTATATTGGAGTATTATATCAAGACAATGGAGAATTAAGAGAAATTATTTGTGGTTGTAGCTAAATTGTTTGTGCGCGTATGATGTATGTGCTCATGTTACTGATTGATGGTTGGGAGTGGACTCCGAGTAATGTTTTCCATTTGAACATAGCATGTATTGTGTGTACGAACTTGGTTGCTTACTTTATAATCTGAATTAATCTTAAGACAACTAAGGCCTAACTTGACATTCATGAAAATCCAATAAGAGTAATAATTAGGTAATCAAACTAAATATTGACACATTCGTTAAGGATTGTAGAAATGGTTCTTTTCCTACCCATAGTCGAATTAAGTAACAGAAGAAGGGGGTTACGGCAATGTTAGAATCAGTGGTTCGAACGTTGTTTTAGGAGGAGGGTGTTCTTCATTGGATAAGCCTGGATTTAGTTTGATAGTGTTGCGTTGAAACTCTTTGGAATCTAGGTTAAAGTGGACGAATTTACTCCAACTTTATAATGAACCGGTTAAACATTGTGGGATGCTCTATCACTTGATTGTTGCATTTGTATTTAAATAATGATTGAACAACCATGTTTGTTAATGTATTCTTATGGTTTCGTCCCTTCTTACTAAGCTAGTTGAGCTTACATCCCGATGGATTATTTTGCAAGTGTGGAATAGTACTTGAGGATGCCTCGCTACAGTAATCCACAGGTTAGTTGCAATGGGCTGGGAAGTGAGGAGCTGAAGACTAATGAATGGATTGATGTTCAAGATATTTTTGTTTTCCTTTTGTGAGAGGACTATAAGGTCTTCTTGAGGGCCTTATAGTTTTCTTTAGCTCGATGATATTTTTATGTTATGTAGTGAGGCTTTCTTGTAGAGTTGTATAGTACTTTTGAAAGTCTTAAACCTTATGATGTATATATAACTATGTAAAGGTCATAAACTATTTGTAAATATAAAAAATTATATTTTGTAAAGTATTACTCTACAGGTATTATATATTATAGGTGCCTATCTGATTGCTTCAAAGTTGGTTGAGTCGTTGTTCGCCTTGTATAAACTATACCTATGTTAACATCTAAGGAGGATAGCTTCTAGCTTACATGGCGGGATTATTATGACTCTGTAAATTTGGGGCGTAACATTTCTCTCTCTCTCTCTCTCTATCTGTGTCTCTCTCTTCCCCTCCTATATATACTGGTCTATACATGGTTAATTAATCAATTTGATTGAAATATACATATGCTTCTAACACTATCTTTAACCTTGGTTTATTAGCTTAGGTTCTTATGTAAACATTTCCTTAATAGATGTTCTTAATCGATAAAATTGGGTTTTTGAATAAGCACCCCGCTTAGCTAAGGACTAGTGCTTAGCTAAAGTGTTGATGACCAATTTGTTACTCATTTGTCAATAATCAGGCTTTGCCATTCATATATGGAAAAATTGTTGCTAAGAACTCTCTTTAAGATTTTTACGGATAAAGTAAAGAGATTCTTAAATGGGAGAGTTCTTTAAGTTATTAATTTGTCACTTTAAAGATCCTATGAATGCCTTTAGGGATAAAAACGACCTAAATTGGGTTAGCTTCCACTAATCATAATGCCTGCTACAAGATTATGCATCATAACCGGATTACTAGGTGATGGTTAACGAAGGAATAAAACTTTGATACATGGGCAATTTAATTATATATAGTGTTTTTCTTTAATAGGATTTATTAATATGTTTCTCAATAGCACTGATGTAATATTTGCAATAAAATCGGCTGCAAACGCCCAATTATTTTTCCCCATGTTTACTTTAATTAATATGATTTCCCTTTTTTTCTTTCTATATATAATGCTTGCTACATAAATGGATTAATCAATCAAATTGATCCGAACGCAGATTTTGATTTACTGTCAGTATGATGTATCAATTTCCCTTTTATTTCATTATGATCCAGAATTTGACTTATGCACTATTTTTTATGATGCTATTTCTTTAGATCGCTTTATTCGTTATAACACTAATCGTGAAAATCTACATCTTGTAGTAGTTTAAGAAAAAACAACCGTGGGGGAATTTCAAATAGGAATTGCTCAAAATTAGTTAATAGTTTGATATAATTAATATTGTAGTGATGAGTGGATATAATTATATATTGTCGCTTGTTTTATGCCATATTATTATTATTATAAATAATTTTTCTGTTTATTCTTTAGCTAAGTATATTGCAAACCGCTTCTTTGTAGAAAATGATCAAACGATCCCATTTTTAATAAATAATAAGTCATCGACTCCTTTTTTTTTTCCAGCAGAAAGAGAGCTACCCATCATAACTGTATACTCTATCCCATTGTTATTGTACAACGTGGTTATTTTCTTTAACCTATTCAAAGTAGAACTAATATGAATCATGTAATGAATAAGAACATTGGTAGAACAAGAATGAATACAGAAGGAAGAAGCCATTTGCTTATAAGATTTGAAAAAAAAAAATCCGAATCCAATGATTTTCAGATCTTACCAAAGTTTTATTTCTTTTCCCTGTTTGGTAATGTTTGATAAATCTTTTATTTTAAATATTTAAGCACAATTATGACATTCTTGAACAACTTTTTTGGTCAAAATTTCATTGGTGCACGATTTCAATTTAAAGAAATAAGGACATAATATATTGTTGATGAAATAATATCACAAATTCATATCTTGTGGAATCAAATGCTCTAACGATTGGTATAATATTTATTAGATTTAAACTATTGAAAACATAATTAAGTCGATGGTTTAGATTTAATGGATATTATATTAACAGTTCGATAGAGGATTAAACAAGTTTTATAAAAAATATAGACGAGATCGCAAAAAAATCCTTCAAATTGTTATCCGCACATTGTGTGATCTTTTAATTAGTTATTATAATATTATCAAAGCAATTTATCAATATAAGAAGTTGTTAGGATTCCCTTAAATTATAAGTAAGAACTCTCTTTAAAAATTTAATAGGAAGGTTAGTGATAGTCAAATTAAATTCCCAATCATTAACTCAATGAGTCTAGATAATTTGGAATATTCAATGATAATGAGATTTAATTATTCAACTTTGACTTTGATTGCTTCCTCAACAATAAGGTTGGTAATTTGTATTGTTGTGTTTGTGTTTAAACGAGTTCGTATTTACAAAATCTCAACTTGCAACATGATCTATTTATTAATTGCGTAAGAAAACTTAAACTGGTAACCCAACCCATTTAATAAACGTATTATGTATTCGGGTTGGACCCTTATATAAAAGTTTATAAATAAATTGTAAAAAGTTATTTTTTACCATTTCAATGGTCAACTTTTATGTATTTCATCTTAACTTTACACCTTTTCGATGGTCAACCTTTATAATCCTAATCTTACACTAAACTTATATATATATTTCTACAATTTCGATAGAAAAAATTGTATAGATTTCAAAAATATATAGAAGATTTTTATGGACTTCACATATTTTCTGACATTTACTATCTAAATTGAATTATGGAGTACATATATTTTCTAACATTTATTATCCAAAGCTAAAGACAAAGTGTTCAATGAAATATGAATCAATTATGAAAGCAAACATATGTTCGTTATCATTCCATTATATTCGAGTTTTGTTATATTTAATGTAGTTTTTTCTTTTATAACAAAAATATGAGAATTATATGGATATTAATTATTCTGTATATTCTTTTATTTTCCACGTAAGATTATAGTAGGATACTGTCACATGGTTCATGCTTTCATTCTTATATAAATAGTGCATCCAACTGTAATAACAAATTGATACTAGATTTAGCTTTTTTACTTATCTGTTCGTTTCATTCTCTCGATCTCTAGAAGGATTTTCATGGTAGACGGCTAAATCTGTAAGTTTTCTTATGGTATCAGAGCAAGGATTGATTTAGTTTTTGCACAATTTTTTTTTGTAGTTTACATCAACATACTGGTACCTATCATGAATGTGAATACTATAATTGATTTGAACATGGATCCCTTGTTTTTTTTCGAATTCCAATAGTCCTAGAATGGTGATAGGTAACATTCTTTTTAATGGAACAAATTATCTAAGTTGGAGTCGTTCCATTAGAATGGGACTTGAAGCTAAGATGAAGTTAGGGTTCATCGATGGTGGAATTGATAAACCAAATGATAATACTCTTGAACTTACTAACTGAATCTGTTGTGACTATATGGTCAGGTGTTGGATTCTCAATTCTATGAATAGTGATCTAGCCCAAAATTTCTTGTACACCAAATCAGTTAGAGATTTATGGTCAGAAATTTCGTAGCAATATGGTTAGAGCAATGGTCTACTTGTGTACCAAATATAGCATGATATATGCAACATGAAGTAAGGAAATTCAATTGTTAGTGTCTATTTTAATAGAATGAAGAGACTGTGGGATGAATTGTAGGCTTTAAATGGTTTTCCTAGTTGTTCTTGTGGTCGTCTTGATTATTGCACTTGTGGATTTAAAAACAAAGTGGAAGAATTTGATTCACAAACAAAGCTCATACAATTCTTGATGGGATTGAATGAAATGTTTAAGAGTGTACGAATTCTTTACTTTCGATGGATCCGTTGCCTTCAGTAAATAAGGCATTCTATCTTGTTCAGCAAATTGAAAAACAAAGGGAGATAACATCCACCTTATCAGGGGAATCAGATGTATCGGCTCTTAATGTTGTTAAGAGTGATGCGGGAAAGAATTATTTGATAAAAGTAGATTTAAGGATACTGGAGGTTCAAAATTATTTTGTAAGCATTGTAAAAATGAAGGTCATAGCATTAAGAATTGCTTTCAAATTCTGGGTTATCTGGACTAGTATAAAGGTAAAAGGTATAAGAATGCAAGATCAAGAGCAAATAATAGTGTTGTGGAGCGGAAAGAAAGATTCTATTTTGCAAGCACGCCATTTGATCATGTTGTTGATCATGTTTCTAGTGATTAAAATGTTGGGTCAAGTGCTTGTGAACAAGGTGAGCAAGATAAAATACAAAAACTTTGTGATGAATTGATGAGAGTTCTCTAATCCAAACAGTAACATGAGGATGTTACAACAATGGTTTACTTTGTTGGTAATACTCTTTCCTTTTCTAGCATTACTGCTATGAATGATAAGTTTGGTTTTTGGATAGTCGATAGTAGGGCCACGGAGCACATGATTCCCCATGAAATCTTTCTTTATAATTTGATATAAACCAAACACTTACCCTTCATAATGTACTGCTTGTTCCTTAATTCACACACAACTTGCTGTTAATTAGTCATTTACTGGTTGATCAACAAATACAAGCCTTGTTTGATTCATCTATGTGCAAATTACAGGACCAGAACAATAATTGTATAGCCAAAGCAATTATGTAGCATAGACTATATTTGTTGAGATCATACTACAATTTGACAAGTAGTTTTTTAACTGACTCTTCTTGTAATAAATCTGAGTTAGCTCACTTGATTCATTTTAGGCTAAGATACGTTTTAGTTTCCAAACTTAGACAGTTGAATTGTTGTAAAGATATTGACTTTACAAATTTCTTTTGTGGCATTTGTTAAGAAGAGAAATTCCATCATTTGCCTTTTGAAAGAAGTTTACATCACTCTTCATTTGCCTTTCATCTTTTACATGTAGATTTATGGGGTCCTCATCATGTAGCAAGTATTTCTGGAGCCAAATACCTTCTTACTATTGTTAATGACTACTTTAGATGTGCTTAAACATATTTGCTTTGCCAAAAGTTTCAAGTTTCATCAATTTTGACTTCTTTCTTCAAATACGTACACAATCATTTTTCTGTTCAGCCTAAGATAGTGAGAACTAATAATGGCATTGAGTTTGTTTTACATGCTTGTACTACTTTGTTCAATTGCCTTGGAATTTTACATTAGAAAACAATGGTGTACACACCTCAACAAAATGGAAGAGTAGAGCATAAACACAGACATCTTTTATATACTACCTGTGCTCTTAGAATTTAAGCAAATTTTCCAAAAGAATTTTGGGGAGAATGTGTTTTAATAGCTATACACCTCATTAACAAAATGCCTACGTCACTTTTAGGATTGAAAACACCTTATGAACTTTTGTTTAGAAAGAAATCGGATTATACACAATTGAAAGTTATGGGGTGTCTCTGTTATGTCTTAAATTGACCCAAACAACATGATAAACTTGAACTAAGAGGAATCAAATGTATATTTCTTGGCTATTTGAATGGAAACAAAGGGTATAAAGCTTATGACATCAATGCAAAACGCATTCTTTGTAGTTGTGATGTGTTATTCTTTGAAGACAAATTTCCTTTCTTGACTGTTGTACATGATTATCATCATCATCCAGTTTTGTCTAGATCTAGTAGTCCTCAACAAATTCAATTGTCAGATTTACCACTTTGTTCTAGTCCTTGTACTAATAATGACATAAAAATTTTAACTAATATAGGTCATCTACCTAATCGGTCTTTATCTAGTTCTTCTTCTGATTCTATCATTGATACTCTAACTTCAGCTCCTTTTTCTATTGATACATCAAATCTAATTCTTTCTTTAAGAAGGTCTACTAGATAACATTGACCTCCCAATTGGCTTAATGAATATGTTCATGCTGCTTACATACCACAAACAGTTCATTCCATCACTTTGCTACTAAAGTAATTAGTTTCTTATCCACTGTTTGATTCTCAAACTTTTTAGAACCTTCCATTAGATTATGTAGCTTCCTTGGTTCATGTATTGACTACTAAAGAACTAACTCATTATTTAGAAGCTTATAATTCTAAGGAATGGGTTGAAGCCATGCAAAAGGAGCTTGATGCTCTTGAGCTTAATGAAACATGGGATCTTATTCCATTACCTAAAGGCAAGAAGGTGATTGGTTCAAAATGGGTATATAAGATAAAGTTTAAGCCCAATGGTAATGTGGAACATTATAAAGTTAGATTGGTAGCAAAGGGTTATAATCAAATTCATGGAATTGATTATAATGATACATTTTTCCCTATTGCAAACCTTACTTCTATATGGATTCTTATAGTTGTTGCCATTGCAAAAGGTTGGCCAATTCATCAAGTTGACATCAACAATGCCTTTTTACATAGTTATGTTGATGAGGAAATCTACATGTTCCCACTTGAAGGATACAAAAAAGCTCAACATGGCCAAGTTTCCCAATTAAAGAGATCTCTTTATGGTTTAAAATAGGCCTCATGATAGCGGAATATTGAATCGAGTAAGTTTCTTATTTACCATGGCTTTGAGCAGTCTAAGCATGACTATTCACTATTCATACAGGAGTCATCAAATGGTTTCATAGCAATCTTATTATATGTATATGACATGCTTCTTATTGAAACTTCTAACACTTTGATTTAGTCCCTTAAAACTAATCTACATGCAACTTTTACAATTAAGGATTTGGCGCCTATTAGATTCTTTTTGGGTATTGAAGTTTGTCAAACATCAGTTGGTATACTTTTAAACCAGAGGAAGTTCATTTTAGATTTGCTGCAAGATTCTGGTTTGATAACAGCAAAACCAACTTCCTTTCCTTTGCCTACTGGTCTTCGTTTGACAAAGGAATCATGATCACTTCTTTCTAATCCAACATTCTATCGTTGGATGATAGGTAGACTTTTATAATTAACCTTAACTCATCCAAACATTTCCTACGCTATATAGGTCTTGAGTCAGTTTATTGGTGCTCCTTGATCTCTGCATCTTGATGCATTGTTTCATGTATTAAGATACTTGAAAGGTTCTATTTCATTGGGATTGTTTTATCCTACAAACAATTCATTGAATCTTATTGGGTATATTGATTTCGATTGGGGTTCTGCATTTATGGTGGATTCTTTTATGCATTTATTCTTTTATTTTCTACATAAGATTATAGTATGATACTGTTACGTAGTTCATGCTTTCATTCTTGTATAAATAGTGCATCCAATTGTAATAACAAACTGGTACTAGATTTAGCTTTTCTACTTTTTCTGTTCTCTAGAAGGACTTTCATGATAGACGGCTAAATCTATAAGTTTTCTTAAAAAAAATTCATTATGAATTGTATAACAAAATCTAATAACATTGTAATACAAACAAACTAGATAATGGTTGAAAAATTAAGTAATTAGACTCATAAAAAGTTAAAAAGTCAGTTAATTTTCTTTTTCGCTAATATTAATAGGCAAGGTGATAATGACATAAGCATTATCTATGTTTGTTTTAAGCAATTACACTTATTTCCCTCTTTCATATGATTGATCAACTATTTTTTCTTTTCACCCTTTCTATTTCAATATGGCTAGATCAATTAATAGATAATCTAATTTATGAATTTGAACTCAAATAAGGTCAAATTCAGATTGTAAAAATGCATGTTTCTTCTTATTTTCTTAACTTTGATTTTAACATTTTATCTATATCTTTTTGACTCTAGATGTTCATTAATATGGATCCCATATTAGTAATTTAATAATTTAGGACAAGATAAGTGTAATTTCTTAAAAATTTTAAGGAGTACTATTTTCTTCCATCTTGGCATTTGTAATGTTTCTTACAATATAGACAATCCTAATGTTGTGGCGTTCCTAGTGTTGTGGCGTTTCTAGTGGAGGATAGCAATGCTAAGAAAGGTTTTTGTTGTGCTTAGTTTTTTATTAATTGAATGTGTTGATTATAAAAGTATTTTAAATCAAATCAAAAGAAAACTTTATACTGAAAATCTTGCACATCATAAAAATCCTAATGGTTACAAGCCATTTAATAAACGTAAGTTAATCTACACTTTTCATAATAATGCCTATCAAAGTGATTTGCTACGAAGGTCTCAACCCCAAATAGACAATTTGCATTATTACCATAAGAGAATATTAAAGGAAGAAAAGACAAAACAAAAGATAAGGAAAAGTAAAAAAAATCAAACCAAAAATCAAAATACTTACATTTCAAGTTGATGAAGAGAATCTCCTTATCTTGTTAATTGAAATTGAAAAGTTGACATGAAGAAGTGAGAAAGAAGTTGTGATGAAGAGCGATTGAAAATATGACTAATGAAAGTTAAAATTCTAGGTTTGTTTAAGTTGAAAGAAAAGAAAAGAAAAGACTTGCTATTTATTTTTTAATTTTTTGATGTGGTATTTCACTATTTCTTTTGGACTCTCATTAGATGAAAAATAAATCAAGAGTTAAATATAAAAGATTCATAGATCAAATCTATATCTGTTTATGGGACATATTTAAATAAATAAGTTTAGTGTTTGGATTTAAACCCGAATATGAATTTCACTATGTCTAAATAATTCTAATTCGTTTATATTTTGTATTAAATTTTTTATATACCAATTTATTTAAATCTTACTGTATTATTGCAAACCTCACACTGCAATAAGACTAAATTTAGTTTAATGGTTAGTTCAAAATGCCCATGTGTGGCGATAATTAATTAGACCACGTGCATACGTACTACTTTGTACAAGCTGTACACCGACTGCATGTGTTGTGCACTATGCAATTTCGGCGGGATTTCAATATCAGCAAAAGTGACTTTCAATCCAAGAGAAGACCTTGACATTAACCGTGAGGCAATGTTATTTATATCTCAATATTCCTAGATTTTATGATTTTATTTATTTGTCTACGAGAAACATTCCGATATTTAATTTGATAATAACATTACTTTTTTTTTTAATCGACGACTAAGGACCAAAATTATTACTGGTGTAATGTAAGTATGGTTTCCACTACTAAACAGTAACCCATGCCCACGACCAGCAAACCATTCACGACTACGGCTTATTGTTATTGGTCTATGGTTTGTATTTTAGATTTTTACACATATAGGGCCCTTATAAAAGACAATAAATACTACAGATATAATAATGCGTAATCCATGATCTATACAAAAATTTTCTTCCCCACTCCCATGATGGAATATTTTATTTTTATGATAAACTCTCTTCCTGCCTATTAATGTCTTAATAGGAAGGGAAAATGTGGAGGTGTGTCCAAATCATTTTCCTTCTCACGAACCAAATCATCACACTTGTTAAAGTTATATTCTTCCTCAATTGTTGTTATACCCATTATAGGATGATGACGATGATGATGATCCTTGTCTATTTGGCGACTAAAGACCAAAAAAATTACTGGCCTCTGATTTGTATATAAAATCAATTTTCCACTACTATGAATAAACTCGATTATATATCGACCAACATAAAGACTTACCATGATGGCCAATAATTGTTTTTCTAATCATATGACAAAAATAAATTGATCATACCATCTTGCTGTAAGGCATTGAGTTAAAGTCTGACAAATCAAATATAACCAAATTGAATTCAAAGTTCAATTGATTTTAATTTGGAGTTGCTAATGAACTGAACAACTCATGAGCCATTTGAGCATTGCTCAAGCTTGATTTATTTATAAATTTTGAACTTAAAATAAAGCTTGTTTCTAAATGAGTTAAACATGAACTCTAGTTTAAACTCGTGAGTTGGCCTATTTAAGCTTTTAAATAGGCTTATAAAATTTGTATATATATTAGATATATATCATATATAATAACATTATATGATATGGCAATGGGTTCGTACTGAGTTGAATGCATGGAAGCTAATAATTTCTATGACAAATAGAATTGTTTTTTTTTTTTTTTGGTTTTTTATGGCTTCTTAATAAGAATAGAAATCAAAAGGACACAACCAAACCAATCTTTAGATATGATAGTACTAAAAGCTGATTTGAACTGGGTTTTGTTTAATTATAATTTGATATGACAATATAGACTAAAATCAAATGAGTTTTTGAAAACAATTAATTGATATGACGACACAATTAGTTGAATCAAAATGTGTTGAAATTATTCAGATGATATGATATCACGAATGAATAATCTCAAATAAGGTGTTTGCTACAATTCAATGAATAGATAAGAATTAGGGTTTCTGGGAGAAAGTTATCAACAAGATATTTGATTCATTGTGAAAGCTTCACTTTTACTAATGAGAAAGAGTAACAAGTAAGTATTTATATAGAATTCGTAATAACCCTAGGGATATTATAGATTGAACATAAAATGATAAAACATTAAATATTAATTAACTATCTAATTCTCATAATAAAATAAATGTAAATTAATGTCTCATAAAAATAAAATAAAACAATGAAAAATCATTAACAAGTCTTCAAAAGTATATTCACACAATTGTTGTGGTGGAAACTCTAGTAGATGAATGAATAAAACGAAGGGATTAGCACCATGCTTCTTAGTAGGTTATAACTAATTAAACCCAAAACAAATATCTATATAATATATATAAATATGTAATATGATATGAGATAATATGTGACGTGTATCTCATGTTATACGTGGCTTGAGAGAAATGATGTGGAATTGTGCCTAAGGGACGATTAGATGTTGAGAACGTAGGTAAGAGGGAGAGACGGTCTCAAAAGGTTCAAACATGTGTAATAGGTGGAGTTATTCAAGCATTATACTATTCTTGATGAGAGACATTGTAGTTTTTATTCTAAATATTTGTTTAATCTTTTGAGATGACAAACAAGTTGTATGATGACGTTCTTCTTATTCTTATTCTTCTTTTTTCCTTCTTTGAATTGCTTAGAGACTCTATGTACTTATAGAGTTTGGCTTTTAATGCATCTGTTGGATCATGTTGGCGATCTATAGTTGAGATGAGTTCTTTTATTAATGAATCTTTTATGGTTCCTTTTGATTTAGACTCAATAAAAGTATCTTTATGCACATGAGACTCTTTAAAGAGGGCTATGAGCAGATAGGTTAATTTAACGGTTTCTGTTTCAATCTCAACATGCTAAATCTTCTTTTGCCATCTCAAAAATTTGTGGATTTAAATCTCCAATGCTTGTTGCTTAAGCGTAAATAGTCAATCGTAAATTCAGAGTGTCTTTTCTCTGGATTAGAAACTAAAAAATTGTCTTAAGGTCTCATCTAACAACAGCATCAACTTGGCAAGGCTATTGGTAGCAAAAAAAAAAAAAGAAAATGGAAATTTAGATGTACCAGTGGTGTACAGCAATATTTTAATGGCAAGGTTTTCAAAAGCCTAAAAAAATTGGAGCTGGAGATAAATTGCTGGACATTGTTATTTACCATACATGGGCATACTTGAATGGTAGAAATAAACATATTTTTTGCAGAAGCTTAAGCAATAAAGGGCAGGTGAATGGCATTTGATAGAGATAAATGAAATCTTATATATATGTATAGCTAATCAATTAATTCGATCAATATACATGTTTCTATTTCACCATTAGTAAAAGTATATTTATTTCCCCTTTGTTTGATCGTCACCCTCGGAATTTTGAACGAGCATTATTTTTGCAGGTGCTGCCCCTTTATCTCAGTTTGCTTGTTTACATGCTTCTAAGATTGAGTTTCTCTTACTTACAAAAATAATAACGATAATAAAACATGTATCTCTTAACCGAAATGATGTTTCTATGAGTACTCACATGATAACCTAATTATTAGGTGGTGATTAACAAAGGAATAAAACTTGATACATGAGTAGGAGTGGTCAAAAAAGTTTTTTATCCATGTACAACCAACTTAAGCACAACTAGTCTTAAAACTTTGATACACGACTGGGGATACGATATATGTATGCATATTGTTTTTTTTTGTTTGATTATTTGGTTTGATTTGATTATAGCTTCCAAATCGATCACAAATTGAAATATTCTCTTCTAATCTTATCATTGTGAACTGAGCTAAAATGAATTCTTCATTTCTATTTGACTCCATTCGATTTAGTTTGTCTTTTTGTGCATCCACAGTCATGTGTTCGAAGATTAGTTGTGCTTGAGTAAGTTGTATATGCATATGTATTTTTCTATATCATTATAAGTTAAAATGCCACCATATGCTAGAGCATAACAATCTTTTAGCACCCCTTGACTTTACAGGTTTGGATTTTTAAAGACGAGAAAAACACAAGTGCTAATCCTTCGCAATATTTTCTTGCTTGCACCAAAAATGGTTGCTTTGATAGAAACAAAGTGAGAGAAGTCTCTATTTGTGATACTTCATGATTAAGTGAAGAATAGCATGGATTGTGGAAGGGACTAGTGATAGTTTATATGGTTATGATGGTGAGTGCCTTGTAAATACAAGGTTACAACTTTTGTGTCAAGTGGTCAAAGTGGATTCATTAGCATTTGTTAGCTTAGTTACTTATTACTTTTAGTCTGAGATATTGATTTCGGTTTAAAGAAGAGGTCTAAGGAGAAAATGGAGTATCATCAGGACATCGCATGTTTAGAGGGGAGATTGTAATACATTATGGTTAAGTAAAGTTTCCCATGGATTATGGAAGGGATTAGTGTTAGTTTATAAAATCATTGTGGTGAGTAACATTTCAAAATAAGGTTGCAATTTACATTTGTCAGCTTAGATTATGGAAGGGATTAGTGTTAGTTTATAAAATCATCGTGATGAGTAACTTTTCAAAATAAGGTTACAATTTATGTTTGTCAGCTTGGTTATTCATTACTTTTGGTTTGGAGCGTTATACTATTATTCTAAAGCTTGATGTTGAAAAGGCATATGATTATGTGTATCCAAAAATTTTTATTTCATGAGCTTGAATGAATGGATTTAACTAGGATGAATTGATCTATTACAAAGAATTTTCTGTAATTTTTGATTTTTAATATAGTTAAGTGGATAAATCCATGGATTTTTCAAGTTGTAGAGGATTTAGATAAGGAAATCCATTATTCCCTATTTTCTTTCTATTTGATCTAGCATTTGACATAAGTAGATGAATGCACATTTCTTTATTGTTTTATCTAGATCGTTGAATGAATTGATGGAATATTTATGTGCATAACATGTCCCTAATAGATAAGTCCATCTAAGAATTGTTTTATACTTATGTCTTTGCATTCATCAACGCAAATTTAAAGGACTTTTCATATTCTAGGGTTCATACAAAGTAGAAAGGAAACCACATTGATGATTTAATGAGCAAAATTCCATTGAAATTAGTAGACTGGTCCAACAATATATCGTCATATGCAGGAAGGCTTGTTCTTCTTTTTTCTCTCTCCTCCTCCTCCTCTCATTAACATATACGTTATATCTATTAGAGAGAGGGAAATCAAGAATAATTCATTTTATTGAGAAATTAATATTCGTATTGGTAGATTATAAAAGTTTTGGTGGAAGACTAACTGTTCTTAAGTTAATAATATATACATATTATTGTAATGTTTTCCATGCAATCCGGTCAATAAGGAAGTATTCAAGATGCCCGTCGAGAACTCGTTTTGAAAATTTAATTGGAAGATTATGATGCAAGATAGCAATTTGCGTTCCCATCTTTTTAAGTCATCGAGATAACTCAGAGTCTTCCATGATAACGAGATTTACTTAAAAAGTATCACTTATTTTAATATATTAATCCTTAATGTTCATGTGGCGATACCAATCACAGTCAGTCCCCCATTCATGCATTATTTTTACAACTTATGCACCGACTGTTTCTGCCCTATCAAATTTCCTGGGGTTTTAATACGTTAAATTGGAGTTTTATATGAATATCGATCATTTTTTGAAAATTAATATGGAAAAGGGCTTTATGAAAAAAATATTACGATTATGGTATTGCTTGTGTCTTTACTTTTTCCTAATTTTTATATTGAAGGCGCATGCATGTCTTTAATGTAAAAATATGGCAAAGTGAAAGCTAATGTATTACATGCGCCTTTAGTACTTTCCATTTGTATTGAAGGTGCATGTAGTAGATGCGCCATCAATGGCCCATACACATCCGTATTAAAATATTTACTTTCACCTGCATATTACAAGCCGAATGATAAGTTTACCATAGAAGTTGATTGCATAAAATAACAGTCGATGAGATACCTTAACAAAGTTGGTAGGCTTATCAACAAAGCTGGTCGATTGCATGAAATAATAGTCGATGGGATACCTTAACAAAGCTGGTAGGCTTATCAACAAAACGCAATGCACGAAATAGTCATTCGTTTACCATTGGAGATGATTACGGTAAAAAATAATTGAAAATTATAATGCCATGATAGGAAAAGCATGCCACAAACTATAACCTTCAATGAAAGCTAAATTGAGATTTGAACAATAAGTATATATACAAAAATTATCATGTCTTAAAGTCAATAAAATAGTGTGAAAAAATGACAAAACATATCTATTATCGCTTATGTTGTGTAAAGGTCCTAATAGTACGGGATAGAAGTAAACGCCTTCGGTTGTCTTGTGACTACGTAGGATGAGGTGGTGGATTGTTAAGATCCTTGGAAGGGACTGGGTTGACTAGAGGGGCCAGTTGCAGGTAAGTGATGCCCTTACCCATGGAGGACTGTGTGTGGATAGAACACTACTTTTGAGATGCTAGTGGAGTTGCAAGATCTAGTTGATGTTAGAACTCGGGAGTTGTACAAGAGCTAGATTTGGCTCTTAAGGTGGAGACAACTCCTAATCTGAGGTATGTACCATATCTCACGCCGATCTAGCTGAGGTCTATGGAAAATCACCCATGTGGTGGCACATCATCATCAAGGTCTCTTCAGCTACGTCTGGATCGAGCCCTACCTCCTTTAACTCGAGCTTTGCCCTTAGGTGGTGCATGCGGAGCCAGCCTATCCTTGTCTACAAGTGGTCCTTGCTCCTTATCGTGGTCCACATGGGTTGGTTGCTATATCCATTTATGATGTGGGTACAGGATGAGGCTATTGTATAGCTCGATGAACTGCAATGCTTCATCTGCAATATCGAGCACTATAGGATAGTTAGGTGCCAACTGCACATCCTTAAGCGAGTCCACCTGAAATAAATAGATATGCAAGTGTTAGAATATATACTAGTAAGTACGTATGAGTAGAGAAACAATTGGACGATTACACATGCGCTTACCAACTGACTGATAATAGGTCCCTCATGTGTGATCTAATGCGAGTGATTTGTCTATACTACGACTAGTAACTCTAGTCGACTCTACGAGGACCTTGAATATATACTAAGAATTCGTGCCTCTAACCCCAAGCCTAGATGTACATGGCATGCATATTGATCCAGTTAACATCTGTCTTATCCTGGAGGTTCAACTAGTGGAGTTGCTTAGAGGTGTCCACATCTTGTAGAGGGTATTGGTATTCACTAAAGTACCAGATGACACAATTGGAAAAACATCACTTAATGATATGGAAACATATGAGTAACACTCGAGCAGTCCGAATGTGTTGCCCAATAGTATAAAAATGCGGTAGCAACTCCTCTGTGTACGACTCCCAATCAACTTTAGGGGAAAAAAAAAAAGAATCGAGAGTCAACAAAGGTTGGTTCTTAGGTGTGACAACAAGAGTAAAAAGAGACAAACTTATCATATCATATCTGTTACGTCGTTTGTAGGTTGAATGCTGTGTGACATGCATCCACTATATACATGGGATGCTGAATGATGTCCCGTATTGATGCATATTGCGGGTAGCAGAACTTAGAAGGAAGATGATGGAATCTAGGTTCGAGTGAGAATGGAAAATAGAGGGTGAGAATAGGGGGTTTTGAGTATGAATGTGTGGATATTACGTACTAAGACACAAACACAGTTAGGGGTTTAAGCTCGAAGTAGAATCTGATACAATTCACGAACACTAAATGTTACTTGGGATTCAAATGAGGGCTAGATGCAACTTACTAATTGGCTCAAATGAGGGTTCACCACAATCTTAGGGTTAAGATTGATAAGAACACAAGAAAGATTAAAGAGTTACTTAGCACTCAATAATCCGACAAAAGTAAGCTTTGATAGCTCAAATATAGCCTTGCTCGAAAAGAGGAAAGTTTCATTGTAAAATATGATTGTCCCTATTCGTCTATCTCCTTTTTATGTTATTACGAATGTTGTTATTTATAGCAAGTCCTAAACCCTAGTGGTAAAATTATAATTAATATACATGGCCTTAAACCCTAAAGAGTTAAGCTCATAAATAAAATAAAGAAAACATGTATAAGAATACAAAATTGTGCGTTTAATAGAAGTCAACATGCAATCACTTGGCTTATCTTGGAAGGAGTAGGGTTTGAATTGGGTGAGGTTAGCAGTTGGATGTCCAGATTTGAGGAGGAGTCTCAACAGTCTCACATTGCTTGGCTAAGACACTAGAAAGGTTGGCCCATAATTGTCGAGTACTAAAGTTAATCGGCATTAGTCTCTTTGTGTCGTGTCGAGTGGCTCTTTGGTCTCGAGTGCTCGGCCATATGGTCTCTTGTCTTTTCGGTAGACGACAGACTTGATGCCTAGTGGACCCTTTTCTTCCCTTCAGTCTTCTGTTATTAGCTTGGCCTCGACAAAGGCTGTTTGGCCTCGGCCTTGAACAATTCAACCTTGGGTTAGAATAGGGCTCCAGCTTTCGAAAGGTTGGCTTCGGCTTAGAGATAGTTATAGGTTGATTCCTATCACGTATCACCCTCTATCTAGCCACCAATGGCCTATCTCTATTGATAGTAAAATCATATCAACTACATGGGGCAACATATAGGAATCTATCATAAGCCTAGACTTATAGAAGAATCGCGGTCTTGCTAAGCTCATATGTATTGAAAGAGGGGGTAGAGCAAAGTTGTTGGTATAATTATGCCAAGCAAGTGCCCCCTTAATTGAAATGCCCAGCAACAGAGACGTTCCCCAGTAATGGCAGGAACATAAGGTGTACAATACTGGAGGATTTATTTGCAAAGATAAATCCCCCCATCAAGTTGAGTATATACATATGTGCGTATTATCAAATTGTCTCGTCATTTGCCCTACGGGGAAGTATTTGGAAGCACTCTCACAGTTATGTAAGAGACATATCAGCTCTCCTCATTTGAGCAGGCCTGATGCTTAGCAACCTCTCCCCTACATCAGCTTAGCTCTCCTTATCATCCATTTCAATCAACTTGCTACTACGAACCCCTTTATCGGAAGCTCGATTTGGACCTCTACATCCTGTAATATGATGGCCGCCTCTTCGGTAGATAGGTAGAATATATGTGTCTAAGGTCTCTATCTCTCTACTATAGTTGTGATCAGGTGCTAATTCATCATGACAAATGGAAGCTGTGCAACTCCCTAGAAACCAGCCTCTCATATGTAAGGTTTTACCTTAGGATGTATGGGGATATCTTGTTTATCCTTACGTAAGGACATTTTGCTGTGCTGTACTCGGAGTGCATAGGCAGCCTCCTACACAAATGATCAATGAAGTTTGCAAGTAATACAGCTTATATGAAAAATTAGAAGCACATGAGAATGTTATTATTGACTTTGTCCTCCCAAACGACCTATGAATGGTGGTTGACCTACCTCCTAAGTATGCGTAGATAGATAGGTTCCGGCTCCATTTATCCTACAAACATAAACAAACATGGTTAGCAGTCGTGATAATGTACATTTTTTTATGCTTATGCATAAAGTGTAACATAATGCCTACATGGAAATGCAATATTTACTAGCCCTATTAATCTCTGGACACCTCCTCCAATTGTGTCATTCTCACCCACATGCGCTGCATTTGGTTCTATCTAACCTCTCCTTAACGTCCATCTCTATGCGATATTGCTTCTGCCTAGGTTTATCTTTCTTACATAGTAGGTCAATGTTTGGGTGGAGATAAGGGAAGCTAACTTGTAACCAGTTTAGCTCATCACCAATCGGGTAGAAATGAGAGTGATAACACTCTATTTGGTTTGCTTACTTGTACCATGGCCTTATTGCCGATTTGCTATCTACCTTTGTATTTGCTATAGCAGCACATGCGTGGGAACATGGGATGTTATATATTTTCCGCTTTTGTTATGTGCATGTGCGACCCTTGAAGTCAATCGTATGTGTCTTTCCTCCTCCCTTTAAGCCTGTCTTCATCATTTCACTACCAGTCAAAATCTTAAAAAAACGATTTTGAAAGCTGAATGATATGACTTTATATGCACTAGCTCACCTTCTCTACGTTTTATTCATCCTTAGAGCGTAGTTAGTGCAGATCTTGTTAGATTTAATTGCCACTCCAGCATCCTTATGTCTCTTATTCCAATAGGCAACACAGTTATAAAATATCTTCTTAACTATTGTAGTGATAGGTAATCTACGAGCCAATTTCAAAGTAAAGTTATAACTCTTAACAATGTTTGATGTCATGTATCCAAAACGGTAATATCCGTCATATGCAAGCATCTACTTGTCTAAATCCACATTATCAAATCACTCAGGAGTATCCTCTTTAACTCGTCCCAATTGCTTCATAAATCATTTGAATTTCCTTTCTTGTACCTAAATACCTACAAACCAAACAAGTTTTTTGTACAATTGGTTTTTATCGGTTATGTTGAAGTTACTAGCAACATGCCACAAGTAGTATATCCAAACTACAAACGGAGGCTGCCACCCTACTGATGGTTCCTTGTATGCAGAATCGATGTCGGAAGCTCTATTGGAGATAAGACATAAGGTTTCCCCCTTCTGACCAATCATATGGACGTTAAGCTTTCGTAGGAACCGACCCCAAGTTTCTATTGATTTTGTGTCAACTAAAGTAAAGGCTAATGAAACTATTGAATTGTCCTCATCCATGCTACATGCCACTAATAACATGTGTCCATATTTACCACATAAGAAAGTACCATCGATACATACAAGAGGCCGGCAGTATTTAAAGGCTTTCATACATGGCCCGAATATACAAAAAACTCACTTAAACTAAGACTTACCTGGCTTCGATGAACGACTCGACCCCTAATCTACCTATGTCACTGGATTACTTACCTTTGTTACATTCAATAGTCTTGACAACTCATTATACGACTTCTCCCAATTACCGTATATCATCTCTACTGCCTTCCTCTTGGCCTCTAAAACCTTCCTATTGCTTATAGTGTATTTGTACATATTTTGCACTTTAGTAGCAAGATCAAGTATCTTCACATCGGGATTATTCTATACACTATTGATGAATAGCCTTGCTATGATGTTATTGTTAATTTGAGGGTCGTCCTGATTTATCATGAGGTTCACATAAGTGTACGGTCCCTTTAGAATTGTGATTTTGAAAAGACTCTTTACCTTTTTTAAACAAGCCCGTAGCCTTTACTTACAAGCCTCTACTTACAACCTTCTTTCTTCTTCTTACAATAGATCACATATACAATTGGATTCGCTATCTCAACATGGAAATGATGGTGGTTCCTTATGTGGATTGACTTTACTACGTCTATGAGATCCTTCTTAGTGTTGAAATGTATGCCGACACTCAAGTCATCGGACATGCTGATGTTGCTGTACATTTCGTTAACATCTCTCTCAAATTTCATGTATTTGCTGCCATCGTACTAGTTGTTGTAACATGGAATAAGATCTCTCACAAGCCTATTTATGGCTCATTTATTTGTGGAAGGTTCTCAAACCGACTATTGGACATTGCTACACGAGTGTGGCGATGGGGCCTACTTAGGTTGTCTCCGCAAGGTAGTTGGATTGGTACATTACTACCAACAACTTCTAGTCTTGCTTAGGGTTCTCCCAAATCCTTATAACTCTCACTATTGTCGTCTTCGAGTTTAACATGATACTTATCGCCATCCTTAGTTGCCTCCTCCTACCCCTCATCATCGACATTTATGTCCACGTGTCTTATCTCCACATATAGATCGTAACACTCTTTAGTTTCAATAATAAGACTTAATGCTTTGTTAAGCTGCTCTTCTATCATATCAACGTACCTGTACTTGGTGAAATTCATGTACGGTTTATTTGACATATTCACATTCACCTCCTTCTCACCAGTCATTATAGAATACACATAGGGTGTCGAAAGGGTCGGATTGTCTGATTTATGTATTTTACGCTTGGCCAGGGCACTTGATTCCCTGCCGTGCCTTATGTATGTTTCTTAAATACTCTGTTCCCCAAAAGAATTGATCATCTCAATGAATTTTTGAACATCTTCATCATCTTTAATGGTCATCAACTTATAAGTAACTTTGGTATTATGGAAAAAGGGATGCCTGTGCACAATTTCAATATCACTCAAGTTAACTCTAGTGTATCCACAAATTCTCCAAAAGAAATAAGAGAAGTTTGAATTCTTTATAATCTTTAGCTTCTTAATGGGCTCCCTATTATACTTTGACCTCAAGATATCCATCACAATGTTTCCATTCGCATATACAATAATTTTCATGTAATCTGCTATTTTCACCTTGGTAATGCAATTATGAACCAAAGTTTTAGATGACATAAAACACTTTATCTATATATCGAGCGACAACTTAACAAAATGCATAATGTTATATCGTTAAATTGCATAACACACTACCCAACTTCAACTCATTAATTCTACCTAATACATTGCCAAAAAAAAGAAAAATATAACAATTTCAATATACATACTAAAATTTTTTATATCCATATTTGTATAACTTATGTATCGAACCATAAAAAAAATGCCTTAATATAGATAAAATATAAGAAATTTCATGAAATATCAATAAATTTAACAACCTATGGTACATTTATGACTACTCAGTATACGTAATACATTAATATATTTTTTTTGTAAAAAATAAATTAAAAAAAATCCATGTACAGTATGGATTATAATTAAAAAAAAAAATTCACGAATGTAAAGTATAGATTATTACTTGTTTTAGATGTATACCAGCGTAAAAAAATGGACAAGTATGTATATTTTCTCTACATTTTAGAAGTTTTAGATTTTTAATGAGGTGAAAATAAAGTCAAATTGTACGAATTTGGGTATATATACATGACTTGGAAGGCCCAGGCACTAACTATATTTTCCTTGTAATTCTTAATACATTGCATGTGCTTAGTGTAAAAATTAGGAAAAAGTGAAGGCTTATAGGAATGATCCTAATATTTTTTATAAATTTTTTTTTTTATAATATTTTTGGAAAAAGGATCCATGTTAATTTAAAACTCCATCAATTAGCATTCAATCTAACCCGTATGACACGTGCTGCAGTATGAACAGTCTTGTACTTTGCGACGACTTTGACTCGTGCAAGAGAAGTGCTTCAAGTTCTTTTCTTTTTTTTTTTTTTTTTTTTTTAATATATGCCTATATGAAGTTTTCCAGTATTTATTTTGAAGAAATCTATTAATAAATGTAATCAAGCTCGGTATACGTTAAAGGTTAAAAAAAAACTATTTATGTTCTTTTTTAGAATTTTTTTACTTTTTCTTTCTAAATAAAATATGATTGTACTTATTTCATCAGAAAAATAAATACATAAAAATGTTAACTCCTTTTTCCTTAACAAAAACCCCAGCTTTAGCATTAGTTATCATTTTGCTTATAACAACAAGAGAGATGACATAATATAATTACAAATTGAGTTGTCTTTTGCATGTTCTTAATTTCTTATTCCGTTTTATCATTCTTGCTGTAAAATCATTAGAGACTTTGTTAAAATTATACACTTTATCAATTGTTGTCAAACCAGCTATATGTGTAATAATGTTACATTTTTAATTGGCGACTAAAGACCAAAGGGTTACTGGTCTATGGTTTGTATGAAAAGTCAATTTTCCACTATTAAGAATTGGGAACTTACACATGTGTTACAATCAAATTTTAACCCAACCATTCACTGTAAATCAATAATGTCATTTTCGTTTCAATTGTTCCAATTGCTTTTCACTTATTGACCCAACTCATTCGGTTTCTAAATTTGTAGTTTTAGGCTCGAGACTTGTTGAGTATTTTCTTTAAGGAGAACGGACATATGTTTACTACAACCAAAATTTTCGCCAAACTATTCATTGTAAATCAACAATTTCATTTTCAATTCAATTGTTCTAATTGCTTTTCACTTATTGATACAACTCATTTAGTTTTTGAATTCGTAGTTAAGCATTTTCCTTAAGGAGAACTGATACATGTGCCGAACACTTATTACAACTGAAATTTTAGCCGAACCATTCATTGTAAATCAACGTTGTCATTTTTGATTCAATTGTTCCAATTACTTTTCACTTATTGACCCAGCTCATTTGGTTTCTCAATTTGTAGTTTCTGGCTTGGATAACGTAAAAAGATATGGGTAGTCGTTTAAAAGGATAAGCCTTTGGAGACGGGATGGGGGTTTGCACCACCAGTCCTTCGGACACATCCTAGTGTAAGAGGCTACCTAAGATTGACCTTTCCAAACGTGCAAAAAGGAGAAATTACAATTTGAATTAAAAGAAATTGTTTTGATCTGAGATATAGTATCCTTAGCGGCCCAATGAGTCAAGTTCGTCGGCCCATTAATGGCCTTAATGACAGAGCTACAATCCGACTCCAATAGGGCTTGACTACAAGTAAGACACCTTCTAGAACAGCTCGAGCTTCTGCCTCCTCCACGTTTACATACAAAATGCATCTTGTCTTTCCCAAAACAAGTCTACCTTTTGTCCATCATGAACAACCATACCTACCGCTGCTTGATCTTTCTTAGATGTCCAAGACACATCTACATTCAACTTCAACCAAGATGCCTGCGGCTTCGACCAAGAAATCTCACATGTAGTTGGTCCTTCCTTAGAAATCGAACTCGGTAAGTTATAATCCCTGTTTTCCTCTAATGGTCTACATGAGGAGCTTGAATTGGATGGTTTTCATCCACATGTAGTTGACATCTAATCACTTGATACTTTTTATTTCCAAAAATCAATATGCTAACTTTACCAAACATTCTCCTTCATGGTTGAAAGGCCACACGATTTCGTCTACCTACATAGAGGAATCTAAAGGTATTTGCTTTACATTTTACATCTTCAGAATTTAAGAAAGTTCTCAACTTTTCTACATTCCATGCCTGCATTTCATCATCAATGAATTTACAAATTTTCATATCTTCCCAGTCTATACTTCGTCTTGTCAATAGTCTCTGATTTGTAATAAATAGAACCCCCTTATCCTTCCAAGCTCAAATTCTCGATTCTATCCTTACCTTTTACAAAGCTCCCTCAAACAAAATTTTCTTCTCTTCCAATAAGCTACTTTGAGCCCAAGAGGCTTTATCACACTTCTTAGCTTCTCTAAAATCTTTATTAGAAAGCTATAATCCTTTTAATACACAAACCTTGATATAGATTTTGTGGATGAATATATGAATCAAATATCACGCGTAACTAAAAGGATGGGTTCGGATCGTGAGATGGCTTGAAAAGTAAATAATATTTAAAGGTTAAGCAAGGGTTCCTGTACACCGATGATGGATATAATACACGGGCGTTTCATATAATGTATAAATATGGCTAGAGGTCACTCGCTACTAGTTCATACTTAAATGGGCTAGATAAAAGTAGCTTAAGGATAAGAACACTTAGCTCAAGAAGGAGTAAAAGTTCAATGTATTCTCTATATGATGATCATACGGTTATTATAATTTGTAAGTATTTATAGTACCCAACTAGAGTAGGTCTTAGGTTATAGGAAATTGCAAAAAAAAAAAAAAAAAAAAGAAGGATTTCTACTAGTTAGGAAAAAATGGGGAATAATTTATAGGGATAATAATGTAAGTACGGATGTCAGAAAGGGCATTACGGATGTCAGAAAGGCTAACGCACGTGTAATTCTACTCATTTTGTGATCCCAATAACACTGCGAGCTATATAGAGGTAAGCCTTAATTAGGTTTGTTCGGCATTGGCAATTCGGTAGCTCGATTGCTGGGATTAGACAAAGGTTAGCTTAGGGATGACTCACATTCGGGATCAGCCTCGGATGATCGACTCTTGAAAATTGTTAGCTCAGCCTCGGTGCTGTGGAGATGGCTGTATCCAAATTTGGTGCTTGGACTGATATGTTGTAAAGGGGTTGGCTCGGTACGTCAACTAATCACTTCGGTAGGAGAGTAAAGTAGCTCAGTAGATTGAACCCAAACATTGCTCCTCGGTGCTTAACTCACCTTGAACAGTTTGGCAAACCATCTGAGAAAGCCCTCGAGCTCAGCAATATGTGATTAGTTTTTCATCCCTATCAAACCTAGAAGGCATTAAGGCTCTTCTCTACTCTCTAAGCCAATTTTGTGAGGAGAGCAAGATTATAAAGCATCAAATCTTTAAATCCTAACACTCTATTCTCTTTTTCTTGAGTCAATTTTTCCCAATTTACGTAATGTATCTTTCTCTCATCTTTTTTCCAACCCTAGAAAAATCTAGCAATTAATTGAGTTTACTTCTCTACACCATTTAATTGGATAGGCAAAACATGACATCGAGTAAGTAGGTATTACTGTAGCTACCGATTTAATAAGGAATTCCCTGCCCACCTCACTCAATAGTTTGCTCTTCTACCCTTTTAATCTCTTGGTGATTTTCTCTTTCACATATGTTAGAGCCTAGTACTTGGATCTTCCCCACAATGTAGGGATTCCTAAATATAGACTTGGATCATTTGTAACCTTGAAGCCCATAAGAGCACCTATTTTCCTCTTCACTTCATCTTTAGCATTCTTACTAAAGAAAACACTTGATTTCTCTAAGTTTGCAAGTTAGCCAGAATCTTGACAGTACAAATCAATTATTTCCATAAGTTGATTCACTTCACTCCTCCTTGCTTCTAAGAAAAATAAAGAATCATTTGAAAAGAGAAGGTGAGATAATCTATGACAAGAAGGCTTAATAGATAAACCCTTAATTTCCCCATTATTTGGCATTTTTTCAAATCCTCTAAAAAGCACATAAGCAACAAGAATGAAAAGATAAGGGGATAACAGGTCCCCTTGATGCAAGCTTCTTTGTGGAAAGACTTGAACCACCCTCTTGCCATTTACTACTAAGTTAAAACTTGTTGAAGTAACACATTTCATCACTCAATGAGTTCATTTTTCCTCAAAATTGAGTTTTAGAAGAACTTTTTCTAGATACCACTACTCCACATGATCATATGCTTTACTCATATCAAGTTTTAAAGCATAAAAGGGTGTTTTACCATTTCTTTTTTGTTTTTCTAAAAAGTGGGAAACCTCATGTGCTATTAAATTATCATGAATCATATGCCTCGAAATAAAAGTACTTTGATTTTCCGAAACTAGCTCACAAGGGAAAGGTTTTAGATGATTTACAAGGATTTTTTAAATAAATAACTCTGTATAAGAAATTGCATAAACTAATAGGGTAGAATTGAGTAACATTTTGGGCATTGAGCACTTTAAGAATTAGAATCAAATCAGTAGAGTTTAAGGAAGATAGGAAAGTATTTGAATTAAAAAAGCTTTTAATAGCCTTTGTAACAAAATTTCCAACTACATCCTAGAACCTTTGATAAAATATCCCTAAAAAACCATCTAGGCCAAGTGCTTTTAAGCTCCCCATTTGAAATATTGTTGATTTGATCTCAATATCCTCCAAATTGGCATAAAAACTTTGGTTCATTTGTGCAATAACTTTACAATCTAGCCAGTTCACACTGTCAAATGTTCTAAGGCCAATACAATTGTGAAACAAGCTGCTAAAATAGCTTTGAACTCAGCAGCTATACTATTTTCATCATCAATCCATGAACCATCATCTTTCTGTAAACACAACACTTTATTTTTGTTTCTTCTATTAATAGTATTGCAATGGAAGAAGGAAGTATTCCTATCACCATACCATAACCAATTGGTTCTTGCCCTTTGATGCCAATCCCTCTCCCATAAAATATTCAGTTGCCCAAAAAGTTTCTCCTCTTTTTCCACATCTACACTAATTGCTAGTTCTCCCCAAATCTTATCAGTTTTTCTCCTTTTGTTTGGAAATGCAATCTTGCTCTATTATTGAAGCGTGTCCTTATAAATTTCCAGATTTAATAGCATTGAGTCCCAAGCTGCATGAATAGAATTATTAACCTAATTATGTTACACTACTTCCTTGCACTCACTCGAACTAAGCTACATATTTTCAAATTTGAAAATTCTTGCACTTTTAGCATCTCTAAAGTTTAATTTCAGCATAAGTGTAACAATTTGAAAATTCTTCAAGTTGCTTTGTATTAGATGAATAGTGTTGATGCCGAGTTGTTGTAATCTTTAGTCGAGCTGCTTTGCTCCTAGCTGTTGTTGAGCTCTCAAGTTGTCAACGTTCAAACTACCGAACTGAAGTTGTGTTGTGCTATGTTGTTACATATGAGTCAATTCTCGAGTTGATTTGCACCACAACCAAAATTTACCGAGCTATTGTTGAAGCGTCGAGCTATTAAGGAAAACCATTTCGAGCTTGTGATTACTACGTCATTGAATTGTGCTTATGCTGAGTTAACTAGTCAAAGTTTAACTAAGTTGAGTTATCCATATGTTTGAACTGAGTTGATACGTATGTATGCTATTGGGTGTGTCTGAAGTGTAGATCCAAGCTCTTAAACCAATTTTGTTTAGCTTGTTAGAGTGGTTGGTGATTGAATTGATGAATTTTATCTAATTGAGCTTAGATGGGAGATTGATGAACACGTACCGAACTAATTTTTCTTGAAGGAGACATCTATCATTTCTGAGCTACAAGTAAAGTATCGGGTTGCTACAATTTAAAGGCTATTAAATTGCATATGAATGCTTTTTGAGTAGTCTAAGAATTGCAGCTGCAATCCATATCAAGAGTTACCGAGCTAAGATTGTGTCAACTGAGCTTATTGATGCATATACCTTGTAAGCTTGTGTGCTGTGCTTTTGGGGTTGGTCGGATTAGCAAGTAGTGAGCTAGGCTTGCCTTACTGCAGTTTAACATCTTAAATGTAGTAGATGAATTGAAGTCTTGGATTGTAGAGTGCTGCTAAAAATTAAAGTACCATGTTCTTGATTTTATTTTAATGGTATTGAATTTGAATTTATTTGAAATGGCCACTAAAGCTCAATTTAGGCATCATAATGCACGAGGCTTGAGGACGAAATCTTATTACTAAGCCCCAAATCCTGTTTCTCCTTATGTGTTGGAATAATTAGAGAATGTACTTGTCGAGCTCAAGGACATTAGGGATGAAATAAGATAGCAAAAGGATACTCAACTAGAGAATACTGAGGATGAGAAGGAGGTTGATAAGGAAGGACGAGATGAGTTGCAACTCAATACTCATGTTCTTGAAGTGCTCCCATTGCCATTAACACTTGATGCTATCAATGACCACGGGTATTACTATATTAGTCTTCCACTTGTTAAATTCTTTTATCTTGATCCATTATTGGGGTTGTCAGGAGGTGATATGTGTTGTAGTAGTATTATACATGTGAGGTGCTATCAATTGTATATTAGTGTTTTCCAAGGTCATGGTGATGGATATTTTTATTTAGATCGTGTTGCTCTTATCTTTAGTGCTCCCACATTAGAAAAATTTGAAGTGTATAGATGGAAGGAGAAAGAATTGAGTTGTGAGGAAGTAGAAGAGGTGAAAGCTATTGAGCATGATGTTGTGAGACCAACATTGAGAAAGCATGAAGCTCTAAGGATTCTTAAGGTAGGAAAGGAGTATATGATCTTACATGTTTAAATTCCCTAAGTTCATGACATGAAGTTTGGGCCCAAAGGGTTATTCCCCTTGATTGATAGTTGCTGGGGTTACTTGAGTTAAGTTGACTAGACACATGATAAATGAAAGGAAGGGTCCTTAAAGAAGAGTTTGGTTGATTGAGCTCATGACGAATGGAAGGAGCACTTGCTGATGATAACATTACTGGAGGAGCTGGAGTATTTTTCTATGCTTATATTTTATTTCTGTAGGTTGGTATTTAATTCTGGTAGGATTTGGAGCCACCCTTTAACAAGTTTTAAGCCAAAACTTCTCCAAGGGGGAGGGAATGATATGGTATAAGAGACTAAGCTAATCAATTTTTGAGCTTCAAGCTATGTTGGCGACTTACTCATGCATTTTCTATGTGTTGAAGACCTATTTTGAAGCTCTATGTATAGAAGACCTGTTTATGAGCTCTTCTCGGATAGATATGTTCGGCTTGGCCATGTTTGTTCGGCCCAGCTCATCACTTCTTCACCTCGCATATCTCATTTGGTTATTTATTTTTATATTATTTAATCTTCTTATTTTTTGTATTATTTCTAAATTACCCTCATGTTGTTTTTTATATTTACGAGAATGCCACTAGGGTATCCTTTTAGCCTTTTTATTTACAATTTCGCCACAATGTATAAATAAAATACTTGTATAGGGTTTAGATAGATTTACAACATTAATAAAAAAATCTTGAGTTTTTTCTCTTGGAAAGCTCTTCTCTATCTGCTCTTATTAATCTCTTTAGCAAGGATTGTAGTGAGTAACCCTAGGCCTAGTGTTTGTGCATCATATCGAAGAATTAGCTTAAGTTTGTTTGTGGTTTTACGGTACGTCATATCCGTAGAGTTAGTGTACATGATTACTAAACCATCAACTTCCATTTATTTTACGGGCCATCTCATGGCTTGGACCTATTCCTTGGTTACATGTGATATTGGGTTCGTGTGTTCATCTATGTATCTATATCACTGACTCTAATATCTCAGGAGATATTTACACATTATAGTAGTTTAGGAAAAGAAATATTTACACTATTAGATTCATATGACTAAAGTTAATTGCCAAACCCTCAAAAGTTTTGTAGTTCTTCAGTTTAAGTCTTCACTCATCCAAAATTTCCAAAAGCAACTAATCTCTGGGTAATTATAGCATGACATTTTAGTTAGCACCTATAAGAAGATCTATAAGGGTATAAGCAGCCAAGAGTTCAATAAGTGGGGACGAAGACATAAGATTGTATAACAAATATAAGTAAGGTTCTACCACAATTAATTAAATGCAATGCAACACACAAATGCCATCATACAACCTTGTCTGATTCGTTATGAAATTAGAGAAATTTTATTCGTTCTAATCCTGGTATGAGGAGTGTCAATATATGCAATAGCTTATGACCAAACTTAGATTTGTGCAATGGAGACATCCCTTCTCTCTTGACTATCCTTTAAACCATTGCCTCCATTATTACGTGACCTTTTCTTTTGTTATTTAGTTCGACTAAGGATGAGGAAGGGACCATTATGTTACAGTGTTATCCCTTTTGACAGTGCTAGCATTTAATAAGAGAATCCTAATCAACTCCTAACAAGTTATAATTATGCCAAGTTATAGTTTTAGGTCAACTTGAATTAAGTCCATTTCCAAGGTGAGTAAACAAGTCCACATAGTGTAAACAATTTCAAACCATAACAAGAAGTCAGTAAATTCAATAGATTTTAAAGACATCTAAGTAAGCTAATTACAAATACAAGTAAGCTAGTTACAAATACAGGCAAATACAATCATAAGCCTCCGAGTACTATAAAATAGTATCCCAAAACACAGTAACGTATCGATCCTAAACTTATCTAAAGTCTTCGACTTGATCACTAGGGTAAGATGTAGGTCACAGTGTTACTGCTTGTTCCTATAGTAAAAATATCATTTTAGTATTTATACATTTATTATATATAAGCTTCAAATTATTATTTTTAGTTTAAAATTATAATTTTACTCAATTTTCTAAGTTTTATGTTGCTTATAATCGAGCTCATCTTAAACTAGTTTTTAATTTAGCTTTTGAATTAGTTTCTGAATCAAGCTCTAATTCAGTTTCCAATTATGGTTTCTATGCATAAACCCTAGGAACTCCTCCTAATCCATTTTATGAAGTTTAATTAACTATATTTTAGATACACTAAAACTCCTAGTTTGCTCCTAATTAGTATTCCAGTTCATCCTATATACCTTGTTTCTAAATTAGCTTCTAAATTTGCTCATAATATGAGAATACCCTATATTTTTAGCATAATTCTCTAAATTTATGTTTCAAACCAGATTTGTAGCATATTGTTAAGGTCTTAATTTTCTTAATTCAATTTATTACATTTCACCTACTTTATTACCATTCTCACATATTATTCATTTATCATATATTATACACATAATATACACATCTAACATTCTTAACACTACAAATACTATCCCTCAGCATCATTTAATATTCCAAGATGTCTAAATATACCATAAATCAAAATTTAAGTTAATTTGTTGAAAAATCTCCACATATACCTAAGAAATTGACTATTTTAAAAAGATTTCTAGGCCTAAAAATTAGATGAAATTTACGAAAATAATTTTTAAGAAAACTTGTCATGATAATTTAACATATATCCTAAATAGTATACAAAAAAGTTTTGGGTTCAAAACTGCATTAATAAGGTGTTTGAAAAAAAGAAAAGTGAAAATTAACTCGGATTTAGTGATTTCTTAAGATTCATACATTCTGGGGTATAATTTTATTAAAATAATATTTTTCCCTAAAACTACATTCACAAATGATCTAAAATACCAACTTTCATAATTTTCCATTAAAATTTAGTATTTCTAATAAATTGTAGAAAAATTAAATTAAAATTAAGCTTATTATTTTCTTAGCTTCCAGCCACTAATAGTGGCTCCATCCTTGTTAGCAGCTCCTAGTAGTGGCTCACTTGTTAAGTGGTGGTGGTCGTTGCTTCCTAAGTGGTGGTTTAGCAATTACACTTGAAACTAGCTCTAATTACATTATATTTTGGGTAATTTTTGTAAAAGTATTCTCTCTCTTTTCTTCTGAATTCTCCATATTTTTTTTTTAACATCGAACTGTCCAAAATTACTTAAAAATGAGTGTTTCCTAAATTTATAGGAAGGGTTTTGAGGGTTCTTGAATTTTCTTTTGGACAAGTGACCCTTTTTCTTTTACCTTTTCCTTTATTATGTGTCTCAATCCTATTAAAACATTACTAAATTTAATCCCTTGATTGCCACGCCTCATTTCTAGATTTTTCCACACATAAGACGTATTTTTCTTAATTTTTTAAATTAATTTAGTGTTATTTTAAAATATATTAGGTATTTTAAGTAATTTCAGGTATTTTTACTTACATGTAAATGCATATATAATATAAATAAATATCTCTAAATATTATTTAAGTTATTTTATAATTTTTAGTGTGTATATATTTTATCTTTAGTGATTTGTAAATTATTGGAACTTATTTTACGCGTTTTCAATAAATAACAAGTAATATATTTATAATTTAATAATATCATATTTAATTATTTTATTTTCCTAAATCTAAAGTTATAGGGTTACTTCTATTAATATTCTTAATTTCATTATAAAATTTTGGTTCGATTGGATAACTTACGCAATCACTATAAATTTTATGTACTGAATATGGTATAACTGATTGTAGGGCATATAGTATCCAAGGACTTTATAAGAAAGCAAGTGAAATAGCTAAGTCATTTAAAAGGAGCAATTGAAAAAGCTCTTTATAGAAATTTTATAGAACTCAAACAGAAGAAAAAAAATATTGAAAACTTAAATAAAAAAGTAAATAAACATTAAGAATTAAAAATGTATATTTCCTTGATTATTATATAAAAATGATATAATTTTAAAATAATTCATAAATAATATTATTTTTTAATTATTTATCATTTTTTAAACACTCATGGGGTTTGACAATGTAAATCCCCCAGGGTTACAAACTCATGATTAACTTACTATGTATTGAGTACAACAGATCATCTGAAGTACTGGCGTAAGTCCAATGCCTTGTTTTGGGAGTTTTTAATCCCCGTTCGTGTTTTAAATGGAATTGATCCAGTTTTTCATTTCACCTTCTTAGATCCAAATAGTTAAAAACTTAATTATTTCGCTGGTTCAAATTTAATGAATACAAAATAAAGAGTAAGATGAAGAGATGAACTAATCCCCTAATCCCTAAAACAACAATCTAATCATACAAAAATCACATATTTTCACATGTAAACACAACACACCACTGCCCTAAACCAAAAGCGTTGGAAGGGCAAGAGGCATGTCACAAGAATTATCGTCACAGGTTTGAATGCCAAATACCAGCACTTGCGACTACTTTTCATATGAGAAAGCCACAATAGGAATGGAACCAAGAGATTTCAGGCCTCGTTTTGTTTTCGCAAGAAATGCGAAAATTTGGGTGATTCGTACATTATCCCATTCTATAAGTATAGGTCTTTAAATTTGTGAAATTGAAATCTTTCCTATATAGCACCAACAACTCTATAACTTACATCTTTAAAACTTAATACCTTGTAGATATGGTAATTTTTTTTTCTATTTTACCTTAAATTGTAGCGTCACATGCTTATTGTAGCAAATTTTGGTTATATTATTTCTTTTCTATGTTCAGACATTACAAAGAACATGAATGTTAAATAACATTCTTTATTAGTAAAATAATTAAATGGCAAACACTTGAAGGTGCTTGCACAAAAGAAAAGAAGATGCAATTTTTTAGAAGTGGTGACAAATATTGCCTTTTGAAATTTAGAGTTGCTATTTTTAGGTTTGATTATTAGCTTGGTTTCGAGCTTTCTTGATAGGTATTTTTGGGACATAAGCTTCAGGCTCAAATTGACTAGCTGAAGACTTAGAATAAGCTCAAATGGGCCAAGTTGGAGTGGATATGAAGGCATGCATATCTAGGATAGATTTTTTATAAAGATATCTTGCAATTTTTAAAAGATGCTTATCTATTTAATTAAATACACTTCACTCATATAGCTATTATTCTACCAATTTTTAGAGGGATTCAAACTTGAGCATCGTAATGCCTACACCAGACTAAACCCCATATGTCTTTGGAAGTCTCGACATTCATGAACTAAGCTTCCAAGCCTACATTATTGAAGATTCAAACCCACCATCTCAATTCCAACCAATAGTGAAGATCACAAGCAATAGGTTTGTATTTCATCTGAGCCATTTATTCTTAACATTGGTATGATATTGATTTTATTCTTATCGTTTTCCTAATCAAAGAGAATATAAGTTCTTTTTCATTCGTTAATGTACATTAAATTATTTAATAAATTTAAAAAATTGGATATAGAGTACCCTGAAACCTATATCCTGTACATCGTAGAGTACAGATTTTAGAGTTGGTATACTTTATAAGGATATTCCATGAATCTTACTTATACGATCGGGTTTGGAAAATTTGTTAGCTAGAACCTACTTTATTATCTTTAATATTAACACGAAACTTATCTAGTCAAGTAGCATTCAAATGGATACTCTATATAATAAGATTATCTAATCATCTCTAATAATGATAGACAAGTGTTGATAACCCAATAACCGATGCAATTTTCCCCGTTTCATGTCTCAGTTTATATTCCAATTATGTACACGCTGTCATGTATTTATGTTTCTTTATTTATGGTATATTTATATGAGATGGTGAAATGGTATATTTATTTTAAGGAGGATGGAAAACTTTTAAATAGTAGTGTTGGTAATACAAGCCATTAAACCAAATTAAAATGAAAGGTAAACTAATCCAAACTAAGTCAACTAAAAAATATGGTTTTCTTTTTCTTCAATTTGACTTTGAAAAATTCCTGAAGTGCAATGTTTTAGGGCAGATTGAAATGCCTTAATTGTATTCTATTGACCTCATCAACTTTTGTATGGAGTCATGCATATTATTTTTGAAAAAGTTTATTTTTAATGACATGAGATACAGCATATCATGCATGTGAATTTTCAGAAAATTATAAATTATTGTTCATTCCATAAAATGAGCAAACCAACCTAAAACTATGTAATTTAGAAAAAAAATTCCTAAATCAGACGGTACGATTTAGTCTGACATAAAAAGAAAAAAGACGGATTTTATTTTATGGTTTTGTTCATCTTAGAGGTGGGTTTGGGGGTTGGGGGTTGGAAGCAAATCAAAATGATATGCATCCGTCCATAGCAAATAATTGCTGGGAATCGAAAGGGAAAGGAAATCGGAAGGTCATATGAGGAAAAACAAGAATTAATCTGGTTGAGATTGGAATGTAATACGATCCACATAGATATGGTTGGTCGGTTTGGTTTTTATAAGATATTCATTGAACATTGTGGGGTGTACTGGAAAAGATAAAAACAGAAAAAGGTTAACATCTCTGTCACACGCTTTGCAGGCATTCGAATTCATCGGGTATGCATTTCATGAAGAGACAACATACTGTGTAAATAAATCAATAAACAATATATAAATATTAATAAAATTTTAATATGTAAAAATATTATTGATATTTTTTTAATAAATAAGTTTTTTTTTATTATTATTTATTAAAATTTTATTAATACTTAGATGCCACTCATTGATAACATATTAATATTATTAAATCTTTTTTCTTTAATATCTCCTTTTCCATTGAAAATTATCTATTTATTTATTTATTTTTTTAGACAGATTGATCATTGTTTTACAGTTTTATTCTTTTTATTCATTCTATGAAAGATCAAATCCTCTTTATATGGCAATGATGTGGGATTTTTCACGATAAATAAGAGCTATGATTATTTGAAAAGTAGATGAGAAAAAATAAGTCTTGGAGCAACTTATAGGTGTTACTCTTTTGTGATATTCCACTAAAGAAGTTAAAAGTTTAAAACATCGTTATCATGCTAATCTTATCTATCAAATTAGGGCAATGCTCCTTGTTCCATCCTTTTCCATTAATAGAACAAAAAGCTCTACTAACTGATTAGATGGAATAATTCGGTCTAGTTTGTAATGGGTTACAGTTAAGCACCTCATCCTATTTTGACATGTCAAATGAGTTGGGATTTCTTAACTCTACCCAACCTGTCATGGGTTAGTAAATAAAGGGTCCAACCTATTAACCTATCTCGTTTAAGGGCTAAATAGCCAATCTACCCACCCGCTAAAAATAAAGGTATTTTTCTAAAAGATTCAATATAATGTATAATTTAATGTTTATCTTTCAATAAATAGTCAACAAGAAAACTATTTTCTAATCAATTCTAGGACCATTTAATGAAGCAATGATTAGTGAAGTCTAGTGGATTAGGTGGGCTGACCTATGGACTAACTCATTTAACTCATTTATTGGGTTGATTTGTTGGTTCATCCTAATCCATTGAAAATGAATGGTTAATGACTTAAATAAGCCAGTACTTTCTATGACATCCTAGCCTACTCTAACTTGCATGTTAAACAGATTGGGCCATGTGACTCGTGTATTAAATGGGTTAGAAATCAACCTTAATATGTATAGTTATTAAAATTTTGAGTCAATTATATGATTCCACAAGTTTATGTTTATATGATGTTTTCTTTAGCTAAAATGGATGTAAAATCATTTAAGTGTAGACTTTAGGTAAATTATGAATTTCAATTTATGATTCAATAAGTTTATGATTTTATTGATTTTATATGATTCCATCGATTCTGTATATTCAAAATAATAGTAGAATCATAATTTTGACAACCATGCTGATATGCTTTTGGTGTGTAGTTGTTCTACAGAATAATTATTCCAAGAGATAAGATTTCATCTTATTATGGAATATCATTTTTTGGATGAGGACAAGGAATGAATATTTTTTCTCATAAATCCATTTGCAAAAATAAAAGATCTCATCTCATACTCCTTTATTTACCACCACCACCATCACCACCAACAGCATTACCAAAGCTTATATAAGCCATCTATAATATTGCTTCCATTCTAGCATCCCACCATGGTAACCCACCCAAAAGCTACTATGTTAATTTATAAGCAATGGTGGTTGCACTAAGTAGCCCACGAACTAGGTTACACTAGTAACCTACAAGCTTGGTCACATTAGTGTAAAGACGATCGTTGTAGACACTTAATTTTTGTCTTTCCATAGTCTTAATTTTTATTTTTTACAAAAAGGGTCCTAATTCAAAGATAAAAAAAAATAATAATAATAAAAATTAACAAATAATGAAAATACCGAAAAAAATAAGAAAAGGAAAAATCATAAAAATTTCATAGATTTTTAGGAAGTAATTTATATTAGGAATAATTAGTTTTAGTGTTAGTTTTAATTTAGCTAAAAATTTTAGTTTAGGGAATCCGATAGTTTAAATATAATTTAATGGTAATAAATGTTAAGGCATAGGCCAATGGCCTAATAGATAAGTTATGGAGTATTTAGGGTGCATTTAATTGGAGGTCATGGGTTCGAGTCTCGACAGGCACCTATGTCTTTATTTTTCTAACTTTGGTTTAATATCTAATTAAATCATATGAGTTTAGTTAAATTAGATTTGAATAAAATTTGAATCTAGTTTAATCAGAAACAATAGATATGATAGGATCTGATTTGGACTCTATAAAAGAAAAATTAACAACAGAGGCTGCTTCACCCAAAAACCCAACAAAAACAGAAAACAGTAGGATATTTCGTCACTCATCTGCAGCCCCGAATGCCTATGATCGCCGCCAAAAGACTGCTGTCCAGCGACCACTGCACAAATGCATGCCTACTGTCCAACATCCACACGCCTACAAAACAGTGACGCCAACGTACGACCACGGCCAGACCCCACAGCAACCACAATTTGGCAATATCTAGCGTCTGCGCACTGTACAGTTCCCCTCTCACACTCGCCTACTATCAATCCCCAACGACCAACATCCCACACACACGTCACTTGAAGCACCAAAGTCAGAGTCATGCGTCACTCTTAATCTTCAACTTGACTGAAATAGACGACAAGGAAATAATCTGACCGACGTCCAATTCTGTTATGCTAAGCCACGTCCCTTAATCTAATTCCGACTACGTCCTATGCTTCAATGTCCTACGGTTTAAGGAAATCTAAACACACAAAGTCCATGCAAATCCCGATGGTAATTAACAACCCAATCCAATCCCATACTATGTCCCATAGCTTGACGTGATTCCATCGACTTATAGCACTCCACACGCGACACCGATCACAACCTCACATAACTACACGACGACTACTGTCCTCATCATACAATTGAACAACAGTTGTGACGCTAGCCCTACGTCCACCGTACATCATTAACTCTAGAATAGCACGCCTCGTCGTTGAATTGTGCACTCCACAGTCTGATACCATTGTTGCTCCGTTTGCGTCATTATTGTGCAAAAACAAGCCAGGGTTAGTTTTTTCCAAATCTTAATTTTATTATTTTATTTCATTTATTTCATTCTTTTATATAATTATTTATTATTATTATCATTATATTATTAGTTCCTTAGTTATTTGATGTAGTATATGTGTATAGGACTGTGTTAGTTTAGATGACTTATTAGTATTAGTTTTTTTTTTTATATATTAAGTAAGTTACGAAATATTACTAATCTATTTAGGAATATAATTGTTCAATAATAATAGAGTATATATGTATATTAATATAGGAATTTTTAAGATTAGGTATATTTTTAGGATTTTCTCACTTAGAAATTTCATTTGGAAATAAATAAAATAAAAAAACCCCCTTTTAAAAAAATAGACTTTTAGAGAGTTTTTTTCATAAAAATAAGAGTAAAAGACTTAGTGAATTAGGGCTCTTTTAGAGTTTTCTTTGAAAAACTAAATTGATAATAACGTAAACTCGATCGGTTTTCAAAAATTAAAATAAATTAACACACTAAAGATTTTTTTGAAAAAACTACGATCGTTTGATCCCGGCTAATGGGTATGTAGGCATCTTTGGGGCGACGATAAAATATGTATGAACTTAGGTTCTTTTTTCTTTTGATTTTATTTATTTATTTTAAATATTATAATTAGAAAAATAATCTTAATTTCGGTAAATAGATAGTGGTACTCGTTAGGGTTTAATAGGTTAGTCTCCGAATTCGGAACACTCTGGTTCTTCATTTAAAATTGAAATCAAAGACCGGTAGTCAAATCGTAATCAATCCACCTAATTGATTACGGTTTCTTTTTTCTTTTCCTAACTTCGGTCGGGTGGCGACTCCAAAAATTATTTTCAATAAAAATCGGAATTTCTCAATTTTTTTAGTCAAGGATTAATATTAAATGGATTAGGGTTTAGTATTAATCAAGAAATGAGAAATCAATTTTAAAAAAATAGAAAATCGAAAAATCAGACTCGATAATTTGGCGACTCCATTAGGGACTGCTAGAAGGCTAGCTACTAGAAGTTGCCGAAAATAGGATTATTTTTCAAAAAAAAGAAAAAAAGAAAAAAAAAGAAAGACAAAATAATAAAAAACTTAGGTATGTTATTTTATGTATTTGTTTATTTTATTTATTTGTTTTTACTAACATGTTTTTGATGTGACAATTTATTTAAGAGGAAATTTTGAGGGGTTTTACTTCTATCTTTTATTTATTTATTTTTATTTTTATTATTTTTTTCTTTTTTGCATCATAAATGCATGCTAAATACGGTCAAAACCAAGCCGTCTTAGGACCTTAGGAGGGGGGCCATTGTGTAAGCTTCGGATGTTGTGGGGTAACCACCTTCCGGGGCCGATCAGGCCACCCCACTCAAGTTCAGATGTGACCACAGACTTGTAGCTTTGAAAAACGTAGTGGTTGCAGAACTTGAGGACCTTTAGAACCCATCTTTTATATTACATGAAAATTTTTTCAAAAAATTCACAAGAATTTATGATGTGGCAAACCTAAATTGATAAGGGCAGTTGTGAAGTTGTGATTGTAATTATAATCTTCCCTTGTAAATAATTTGTAATAATTTCATGTAAAGTATAGAATGCATTGTAATTGTAATTTTAATTTTGATTAGTTATAGTTGGACCAAGTCAAGGGCCTTTTGAAAACATTCATGTCCACCTACCGCATTGGCCACAGAAGCTGCTTCAAACATGGTTTCGACTCGTCAGTCCAGATAAACAAGAGTTTATTAAGAATAAGATTGGGCCCATCCTCTCTCTATAGAAGATCCTTGTGAACATCACTCTAGTGCGGGCCTTAGTCCACCTTTGGGAGCTCGAATCCATTAGTTTCTGTATGGGCCTACATCAGCTAAGCCTAACTGTAGAAGAATACATCCAATTGTTGTGGGCTCCTACAATCACGGATGATATTTATGTCCCAGACTTGGAAGCTGTAGCACCAAAGATCTTCAGCAAGTTATTGGGAGTAAAAAAAATTGAAATAAACCAGGTTCTAAATCCAGGAAAGACCATTCGATTAGAGGATATCATGGATTGGTTTTCTATTGAATTGAAGCACAGAGAAAAACGTGAGGTTTTTTGTGCAAATTTAGAAGCGTAGCACCAACACTGGGTCAACGCTTCTATACAGGTAATCTTCAAGACTATCCTGTTCCCTGATGAAAGACGTCGGGTCTATTTCAAAATAGTAGAACTCGTAGCCCAATTCCTTGAAGGGAAATCATATGTCCCAGCCTTTCTAGCCGAGCAGATCTGGTCGCTAAGCCATCTCAAGGAAAAGAAACGAGAAGATCTAAAAACTAATATGGTCCTACTGGTGGTTGGGTTCGTTAGCTATATGAGAAGTTACTAGCTTGATTTTAATCGGGTTGAGTTTACTTAGCAATATGATCTCATCAAATCTTTTGGAAAAAGAATTGAGCTGCCAGAAAATATAGCTAGCCGCTACTGGGTCCAATACTTTCAGAGCATGAAAGTGGAAGAATTGTTGTTAACACCCAAGTGGTTACAAGCAAGGAAATGATAAGAGGATGTAGAGACTTCAAAGCGGTTCCTCTGATCGGCTTCAACCTTTGCACCGCATGCGTTCCAGCCAATGGACTCATTGAGGACATAATCCCCAAACCATCATTAGAAGCTGCCTCGCTGGACTTCCTTAACCCCGGTATGACGATGGTTGATAAAGTAACCAAGCTTCAGAGCATCCAAGCTCTTTGGTGCACAAGAAAGACCACCCCTACCACTAGAGGGATAATAGTCAGGAGCCAAACAACCAAAGGATTTCTTTATCAGTAACTAAAAGGGCTGAAAGATATGGAAAACAACAAAGAGAAGGGGGAAATTCAAGTTGAACCCGAGAAGATGAGTAAAAGAGAGTAGGAGTTGGAGAGCTGTTGCAACAAGTATCATCAGAAGATAAATGCATTGGAAGTACAACTGAAGAGGACCAAGGGCAAAGAAGAACAGAATCCTATGATCCGAAAGAAGAGAAAGACACAGGATAAGCCTATTAGTCACTAGGAGATTAAATTTTAGATTTTAGGTTCTTTTTATGTTTTCATTAGAATTCATTTTTATGAATAGAATAAGAGGTGTAAAGCTTTACAATTGCAAAAAATTAATAAAAGTTAGTTAGGTTCTGCCACATCAAAGGTTCCCCCCCAATTCTTGATTCTTCATTGCACTCGTGTGACATGCATTTTATGTTTGTACGATTAACCACCCTTTTTTAGGAAAATGTAATATGTACTAACCCTTTGTTGAGTTGTTCGATAACAATCAGGTAAAATTTCAAGATAGCTCCCAAACGTCAAGTCTTTCAGAGAAGTCCGATTAGAACCCGTTCCTAGACCAGGATGGCCACCACTTAAGGAAATGATGGAGACCCAAAGATTAACGATCCCTCCGAGCTGAGGTTTCGTTCCATAGAAAGGGCTATGGAAAAGATGGCAGAACAGATGAACTTCCTAGCAGATAGCATTGCTTTGTTGTAAGCTACAGCATCGGCTAATGAAGAAGGTTCCAAAGCCCGTTATGGGAAGAATGCACAAGCTCCTGAAGTAGAACACGAATATCAAAAAGAGCCATTTGAATAAGAAGGAGTTTACCCAAAAGACAACCCGACCTTCGAACCTGACAAGTGTGCAGCCCCGAGACTTATCGACCATGGGCCAAGTATGGACAACTTAAAAGAACTGGAAAAGAAATTGACACAACAGATCATTGAGAAGATGAAGGCATTTGTAAGGTGTGATGGATTTGAACAGGCGGGGATCACAGAGTTTTCCGCGTATGACATAGGATCATACCCTGAGAAGTTTAAGGTACCGGAATTCGAAAAGTATAATGGGACGGGTTGCCCCAAGCTTTACACCAGATTGTATGTCAGGAAGATGGGTAAATATGTTCAGTACGATCCACTCATGGTATAGACATTTCAGGATAGCCTGACCGGACTAGCCCTAACTTGGTATGCCCAGCTTGATTTGAATCAGATAAATACATGGGAGAAACTTGCTCGAGCATTTTATGAACAATATAAATTCAATGTGGAAGTAGCCTCGACTATGATGGACTTGGTTGCCCTATGGAAGAAGAATAATGAATCGTTTAAAGAATACGCGAAAGAGAAAGAGGACTGAGAACCATAAGGCAAGCGCCAAAACGCTAACACAAACAGCCCCCACAGACACGCATGATAAGGGGTGTGGGGCCAACCAGGCCACTACTTTTACCAGATATAGCTCAAAGATAGAGGTCCTTAGTTGTAAGAATCTCTACTCTAACGACTGAGAAAGAGCTCACATTGGCTTTCATTAACACCTTGGAGAGGCCGTATTTCTCCCATCTCATTGGGCAGGCCTCATCTAGTTTTGCTAAAGTAGTAGCGGCCGGTTGCAGGATTGAAAGTGTTGTTTCTTTCGGTAAGCTGCATGACCCAGCAGATAGAAGACCACCAACGTCATCATCTGGTCCTAGACCAGCCGCCAGCAAGCCCAAAGAATCGACAGTTGGTATGGTAAATTCAAATGCCAGACCAAATGCTCAAGTTGCTTTTAGAGCGAGTACACCTCCTACTCAGCAACAGTACATAGATCGGTTTTAAACTAACAGGACTTATAGGCAATTTACCAAGATACCGGTCCCTTTGAGTTAAGTCTTCGAGAAGTTGCGAAGGGATAATTTGATACGGTACGAATTTCCTAGCGATCGATATCGACTGAGATTCTTTGACCCCACAGTAAAGTGCGAATACCACTGTGGACAAGTGGGGCATTTGACTGATGCATGCTGGAGACTGAGGAATAAGATTCAGGACTTGATAGATGAAGGGACAGTGCAATTGGATTTTATGGAAGCCCTAGTTTCGAACGTTAATAACAATCCCTTACCTAACCATGGGCCGATAATTGGTATGATCTTTGATGACTGTGCTGTCAACGTCATTGATGCAAATAAGAAGCCTAAGATTTTTGAGTTCTATACTGGCAACCAGACTCCAGAAGTAAAGAGGTACACATTCCACGTACCGTTGCCACCAGAAAATTATAGGGCTGCTCTATTTAACTATCACCTAGTAAATCAGGAGAAACCAGGTCCTCTGGTAGGGGGCATTACTCGATTGGGAAATATTTATCACCCAAAAGAGGAGCACGGGTGGAAAGTCATGTCGGGAGAATTGAGTGATAAGACAGTATAAGATCAAGTCGAGTGAGTATAAGATCATGGATCAACTCAGTAAGACTCCTGCACAAATATCGTTGATGGGCTTGTTAATTGCATCTGAACCACATAGGGAGGCTTTGTTTCGCACTTTAAATGAGGTAAAGGTCCCTTGGGAGATTTCAACTGAGAAGATGGGACTGGTTACTAATTTGATCCTCACAATAGATCAAATTTCATTTTCAGTTGAAGAATTGGGCGAGGAAGGGAACAAACATACAAAGCCACTCTTTATCATAGTAAGGAGTAATGACATAATTGTCACCAGGGTGCTCATTGACAATAGATCGTCATTGAACATCTGCCCACTCGCCACCTTGGATTTGCTAGGCATCAACACATTGGCAATTAAGCCTTCTTCTACAACAGTCAGGGCCTTTGATGGTTCCAAAAGAGAGATTATAAGGGAGATTGATTTATCCGTGAGTATTGGCCTTCAGCACTTTACTATTCGATTCCAAGTCAAGGACATTCCAAGATCTTTCAATCTACTTTTAGGAAGACCTTAGATTCATGCAGCAGGGGCCATACCTTCGAGCTTGCACCGAAAATTGAAGTTCATCTCTAATGGCCAGGTGATTACAATTCTGGGAGATTAAGATTATGAGATTTACAAGGAGACGGCTATACCCTACATAGGAAGTGAGGGACAAGAGGAGTTGGGTTTTCAAATGTTTGAAGAAGTGAACATGATTACCGGTCTCGACAGAAAGGATGACAGAAGGAAGGGATTCAAGGAAGGCCAGATTGGCACTTACAGCCTTGGCTACAATCCTACCCCGGCCGAAGAATTCCAAAAGAAACAAGCAAGGGGCAAGAGAGGTAACAAATTATACCATGCCTTGATGACCTTTCCACCACTGGCTGAGACGTTCATACGGGAAGAGACTCAAGCTCGAGAATCTGATAAAGAAGGATCAACACACTCACTACCCAAGTTCCAGCATCATTTGAACAACCGGTTCTCTATCCTAGCAAATTGCAACAGGTCTTCCCTAGGGTAAAGGGGTAACCCATAGTTAGTATTTTCTAAATTTTTATTTTTAAATAGTCATCGTTTCAAATGTATCGTTGAACCTTTCGTTCAAAATTAGTTAGGCCTTTATCTCATTTGAGACCATACCTCCATTTATTCAATGAAATCTTACTTCGTTTCTTTCCTATGTTGCTCTTTAGTTCTCTTTTGTTTACATGCATTTTTTTCATACATTCTCATTCAAATTCAATTAAACAAGCGAAAACCAGGAATACCTCGCGCAGGTAGAAAATGAGAATATTGATATCGCTTCCGGCCCTACTGGGTTAGTCGTCGGGGGGGATGTTGATGACCACAGTAATATACAAGAGGAATGGCAAAAACATGAACTGGGTAAAATCACTATTGATGAACCGATTGAGATAATTAATGTGGGGAACGAAGAAAATCCTAAGAATTTGAAAATTGGGGCGAGTTTAAAAGAGAAACAAAAAACATTAATGATTGCGTTATTAGCCGAGTATCAGGATGTGTTCGCTTGGTCATATAAAGATATGCTTGGGTTGGACCTGTCGATTGTAGCCTACTGTTTGCCCACACAGGAGGATGTCAAACCAAAAAAGCAAAAATTGAGGAGATTTTGACCTAACGTCTTGCTAAAAATTAAAGAAGAAGTGAAGAAACTACTGGAGGTTGGATTCATCGAGGTGTTGGATTACCCAGAATGGGTAGCTAATATTGTTCCAGTAATGAAGAAGAATGGGAAAGTTAGAGTGTGTGTAGACTTTCGAGATCTCAACCAGGCAACGCTTAAGGATAATTTTCTACTGCCTCACATTAATGTCTTGGTGGATAACACTGCTGGAAATCATCTATTCTCTTTTATGGATGGTTTTTCAGGATATAATCAGATTTGGATGTCCGAAGAGGATAAGATGAAAACGACTTTTATTACGACTTGGGGAACATTTTGCTATAAGGTGATGCCGTTCGGGCTGAAAAATGCAGGTGCAACATATCAGAGAGCCATGGTTGCAATCTTTCATGACATGATGCATAAAGAAATAAAAGTGTATGTTGATGATATGATTGTGAAATCCAAAGAGGAGGAAGATCACTTAGAAAACCTGAGGAAGTTGTTTGATAGGCTGAGAAAGTACCACTTGAAATTGAATCCGGAGAAGTGTACCTTTGGTGTGACGTCAGGAAAATTGTTAGGGTTCATAGTCAGCCAAAGAGATATTGAAGTTGATCTTGATAAGGCCAAAGCTATAATTGACATGCCTCCTCTACAAATGCTTAAGGAAGTACGAGGATTGCTAGGGCATTTAAATTACATAGCTTGATTCATTTCATAGTTAATGGACAAATGGCATCCTCTTTTTAAGCTGTTAAAAAAGAACGCAAAGATCAGTTGGAATGAAGAATGCGAAGAGGCTTTCACAAAAATCAAAGAATATCTCATGAAACCTCCAGTGTTGGTAGCTCCTAAACTTGGAAAGCCGTTGTTTTTATACCTGACCATATTGCTCAAATCCATGGGATCCATGCTTAGCCAGAAAGATGAAGAAGGGAAAGAGAGAGTCATTTACTATCTAAGCAAGAAGTTTATAGAAGGGGAGCAAAAATACTCAAAAGCTGAAAGAACATGTTGTGCATTAGTCTGGGTTATGCATCGACTCAGACAATACACATTGTATTATCAGATTGAGTTGATAACACAACACGATCCTTTGAACTACTTAGCTGAAAAATCGGCTCTCATTGGTAGAGTTTCAAAGTGGCAGATGTTGCTAACAGAATTTAACATTAAGTATGTGAGCCAAAGTTCAGTCAAGGGGCAAGCTTTAGCGGATCAATTAGCGGAGAATCCTTCTAAGGATACCCTTTAAGGAGCACGGGTTGAGTTTCCCGATGAAAACATCCTAGTAGCGGGAAATGATTCTGATGGTGAAATAGTCGAAAAATCTTCAGGATGGAAAATGTTCTTTGACGGAGTAGCTAATGTGTCTGGATGTGGAGTAGGGGCAATTCTGATATCACCTGGAGGTACACAATTTCCAATGGTTGTGAGATTGGTTTTCCCATGTACTAATAACATTGCAGAATACAAGGCGTGTATTTTGGGGCTCAAAATCGCATTATTTAAGGAGATACGGGAATTGCAGGTATATGGAGATTCTTTGTTGATTATAGGCCAAGCTCGGGGAGAGTATAAGACGAAAGACCCCAAATTAATGCCTTATCGCCAACACTTGGCTGAGTTGATAACTAAGTTTGAAAAGATTACCTTCGTGTACGTACCAAGGGTTCAAAACCAGTTCATTGATGCTCTTGCTACTTTGGCATCAATGATTCAGATATCGAAAGGAGTGGAGATTCAGCTACTTAAAATTGAAATTGAAGAAAAGCCTACTTTTTGTTTAGCAATGGAAAGTTCATGTGATGAAAAATCTTGGTATCATGATATCAAAATATTTTTACAACATGGTACGTACCCCGAAGGGGCAGAGAGGAATGATAAAAAATTAATTAGAAGAATGGTAGCTCAATACTTGATGAGCGATTCTATGCTGTACCAACGATCGTTTAATGGTACGCTTTTACGTTGTGTAAACGGGAAAGAGGCAGAGATGCTGATGAAAGATGTGCACGAGGGAGTATGTGGCCCCCATATGAATGGCTACATGCTTGCCAAGAAAATCATGAGGATGAGATATTACTGGTCATCAGTAGAAGTGGATTGTATCGCACATGTTAGATGCTGCCATTTGTGCCAGATCTATGCGAACAAGATAAATGCTCCACCTCAAGAATTGCATACGCTATCAGCACTATGGCCTTTTTCGATGTGGGGAATAGATATCATTGGTCCAATCACTCCAAAAGCATTTAACGGGCACCGATTTATATTGGTAGCTATTGATTATTTCACTAAGTGGGTTGAAGCCTCATCCTACTCTAGTGTGACGAAGGGAGTAGTGGTTAAGTTTATCAGAAGAGACATACTGGCTCGATATGGTACTCCAGAATTATTACCGACAACGGTACAAATCTGAATAATAAAGTGATGTCTGAGTTATGCCGACACTTCAAGATCATTCATAGAATTTCTACTTCTTATTGACCCTAGATGAATGGAGCCGTGGAAGCAGCCAATAAGAATATCAAAAGAATTATTGAGAAGATGACCATTACGTATTGAGATTGGCATGAGATGTTACCATTTGCACTCATGGCCTATCGAACTTCTATCAAAACATCAACAGGGGCAACCCCCTACTCGTTGGTATACGGAATGGAGGCTGTACTGCTAATAGAGGTTGAGATCCCGTCTTTCAGAATATTGTCAGAAACTTAATTAGATGAGGTTGATTGGGTAAAGAAGCGTATTGAGCAGTTGAACCTAATTGATGAAAAGAGGCTGACAACTTTATGCCATAGCATTTGCTATCAGCAACGAATGGCCAAGGCTTTCAACAAAAAAGTACGACCCCGGAGTTTTGAGCAAGGTGATATGGTGTTGAGGAAGACGTTGCCTAACACAACTGATTCAAGAGGGAAGTTTGCCCCTAATTATAAAGGACCTTACATTGTGAAGAAAGTATTGCCAGGGGGAGCTGTTATCTTGTCCCAAATGGATGGTCCGGATTTGAAGGACCCAGTAAACGCTGATGCATTGAAGATGTACTATCCTTGAACATCAATGAAATCTTTGTAAATAATCTTACTATTACTGTGGTCTCATTTTCATTTTTTGCATGCAAAGTTGGTATTCCTAGTAGTTGTTAGCATTGGATAATATCACCAACCTTTTTTCTCATTCCACTAAAAGACCCGCTTCTCGCTTTATCGTTTACCCAAATAAACCTTATACACAAAGAACCATAAGAAAAAAATAATTACTTAATTTGAAGCGATGACTATTGATAAAAATTCTTTTAATACTTTACTGTGGTTAACCCCCCAAAGAAAGGGAGATTTGTTTCTTATTTTTCAGGACAGGGCCATGTTTGAAAAGAGTAACGTGTGGCATGTAAGTAGAAACTCGCTTAAGAACAGATGCTTGCCCGAAAAACCAATGTTTGGATCGGAAGTTAAAAACAGGACATCCTTGTTCGAGAAAAATATGCTTTACATTCGTTTCAAGCTTAAGTTGTTTTAAAAAAAAAGAAAAAGAAAAGAAGAATAAGAAGAAGAAGAAGAAGATGGGGGGTTTTGGAAAGAGACAGCAGAAGAAAGAAGAAGAAGAACGAAAACAAGAAAAGCAATAGTAAGGGTCAGAATTGTTGGTTCTAATCGGACTGCCCAATAAGACATGAGACTACTTAGGAGCTATCAATGAAACCAGGTAAGTGGTTCTAAACCTGATAAAACATTGCATTGACAATGGGTTTCCCCCTAAGGATAATAGCTTATTTTCCAAAAACAATTTCTTAGCAAGATAGCCGGCTCGTGAGTATAGTCCCAATCCAGAGTTTGATAGGCTCCCAGTCGCCTAACTCACAAAACATTACCTGACTCAAAATTTCTTCAAAAGATTTAGCGCTTCAGTCAGTTTATGGAGTGCTATTTCAACTCATGTTCTCATTAAGGGATCTGGCCAGCTCGTAGAACATAGACCTAATCTAAAGCTTCTTAAGCTTCAGGCTAACTCTTAAAACAGTCCCAATTTATAATCTCCAAGGGATTCAGTAAGCTCATGGAGCTCTATGCCAATTCCAAGTTTTCTTCATATTTTTAGGTCTTAGCTAGCTCAAGGGGCGCTTTGACCACCTTGGTTAGTCAGCTCATTAAGGGCACGACTAAGTTTTTCCTTCATATTTTTAGGTCTTAGCCAGCTCAAGGGGCGCTTTGACCGCCTTGGTTAGTCAGCTCATTAAGGGCACGACCAAGTTTTTCCTTCATATTTTGAGGTCTTAGCTAGCTCAAGGAGCGCTTTGACCGCCTTGGTTAGTTAGCTTATTAAGGGCACGACCAAGTTTTCTTCATATTTTTAGGTCTTAGTCAGCTGAAGGAGCGCTTTGACCGCCTTGATTAGTCAGCTCATTAAGGGCATGACCAAGTTTTCTTCATATTTTTAGGTCTTAGCTAGCTCAAGGGGCGCTTTGACCGCCTTAGTTAGTTAGCTCATTAAGGGCATGACCAAGTTTTCTTCATATCTTTAGGTCTTAGCCAGCTCAAGGGGCGCTTTGACCGCCTTGGTTAGTCATCTCATTAAGGGCACGACCAAGTTTTCTTCATATCTTTAGGTCTTAGCTAGCTTAAAGGGCGCTTTGACTACCTTGGTTAGTTAGCTTATTAAGGGTATGACTAAGTTTTCTTCATATTTTTAGGTCTTAGCCAGCTTAAGGAACGCTTTGACCACCTTGGTTAGTCAGCTCATTAAGGGCACGACTAAGTTTCTTTCATTTTTAGGTCTTAGCCAGCTCAAGGGGCACTTTGATTGTCTTGGTTAGTCAGCTCATTAAGGGCACGACTAAGTTTTCTTCATATTTTTAGGTCTTAGCCAACTCAAGGGGCGCTTTGATTGCCTTGGTTAGTCAGCTTATTAAGGGCACGACTAAGTTTTCTTCATTTTTAGGTTTTAGCCAGCTCAAGGGGCGCTTTGACTGCCTTGGTTAGTCAGCTCATTAGGGTACTACCAAGTTTCTTCATTATTTAGGTTTTAGCCAGCTCATGGGGCGCTTTGACCACTTTGGTTAGTTAGCTCATCAATGCACGATCAAGTTCTCATTATTCTTTTTAAGAATTTTTGTCAACTCACAAATGCGTTACCCTCGTTGTTCTAACCCTTGTCAAGTATCTTAACGTTCCTTATGATAGAGTCGTCTTGAGGCAAAAACGGTGTTTCTTTTATCTTTGTGGTAAAGTTTTGTTCAAACTTTACTACAAAGAGGGGCAACTGTAGATATCTAATTTTTACCCTTCCATAGTCTTAAACAAAAAGGGTCCTAATTCAAAGATAACAAAAAAATAAAAAATAATAATAATAATAATAATAAAAATTAACAAATAATGAAAATACCAAAAAAAAAAAAAGAAAAGGAAAAATCATAAAAATTTTGTAGATTTTTAGGAAGTAATTTATATTAAGAATAATTAGTTTTAGTGTTAGTTTAGTTAAAAATTTTAGTTTAGAGAATCGAATAGTTTAAATATAATTTAATGGTAATTAATGTCAAGGTACAAGTCAATGGCTTAACGGATAAGTAATGGAGTATTTGGGGTACATTTAGTTGGAGGTCATGGGTTCGAGTCTCGGTAGGTACCTATATCTTTATTTTTCTAACTTTGGTTTAATATCTAATTAAATCATATGAGTTTAGTTAAATCAGATTTGAATAAAATTTGAATCTAGTTTAATAAGATACAATACATATGATAGGATCTGATTTGGACTCTATAAAAGAAAAATTAACAACGGAGGCTAATTTACCCTACCGTAATTAAAAACCCAACAAAAACAGAAAATAGTCCACGATCGCCGCTAAAAGACTGCTGTCCAACGACCACTGCACAAATGCACGCCTACTATCCAACATCCACACGCCTGCAAAACAGCGACGCCAACGTACGACCACGGCCAGACCCCCACAGCAACCACAATCTGGCAATATCTAGCGTTTGCGCACTGCACAGCTCCCCTCTCACACTCGCCCACTATCAATCCCCAACGACCGACATCCCACACATACGTCACTTGAAGCACCAAAGTCAGAGTTGCGCGTCACTCTTAATCTTCAACCTAATTGAAACAGACGATAAGGAAATAATCTGACCGACGTCCAATTCTGCTACGCCAGGCCACGTCCCCTAATCCAATTCCGACCACATCCTATGCTTTAACGTCCTACGGCCTAAGGAAATCTAAACGTACAAATTCCATGCAAATCCTGATGGTAATTAACAACCGAATCCAATCCCATACTACGTCCCATAGCTTGACGTGATTCCATCGACCTACAGCACTCCACACGCGACATCGATCACGACCTCACACAACTACATGATGACCACTGTCCTCATCATACAGTTGAACAACGGTCACGACGCCAACCCCACGTCTACCGCACATCACTAACTCTAGAATAGCACACCTCATCGTTGAATTGTGCACTCTATAGTCCGATACCATCGTTGCTCCGTCTGCGTCATTATCATGCAAAAACAAGCCAGGTTCAGTTTTTTCCAAATCTTAATTTTATTATTTTATTTCATTTATTTCATTCTTTTATATAATTATTTATTATTATTATCATTATATTATTAGTTCCTTAGTTATTTGATGTATTATATGTGTATAGGACTATGTTAGTTTAGATGACTTATTAGTATTAGTTTTTTTTTTTTGTATATTAAGTAAGTTATGAAATATTACTAATCTATTTAGGAAGATAATTGTTCAATAATAATAGAGTATATATGTATATTAGTCTAGGAATTTTTAATATTAGGTATATTTTTAGGATTTTCTCACTTAGAAATTTCATTTGGAAATAAATAAATAAAAAAAACCCCGTTTAAAAAATATACTTTTAGAGAGTTTTTTTCATAAAAATAAGAATAAAAGACTTAGTGAATTAGGGTTCTTTTAGAGTTTTCTTTAAAAAACTAAATTTGTAATAACGTAAACTCGATCGGTTTTCAAAAATTAAAATAAATTAACATACTAAAGATTTTTTTGAAAAAACTACGACCGTCTGATCTCGGTTAACCGGTATGTAGGCATCTTCGGGGCGATGATAAAATATGTAAGAACTTAGGTTTTTTTTCTTTTGATTTTATTTATTTATTTTAAATATTATAATTAGAAAAATAATTCTAATTTCGATAAATAGATAGTGGTACCCGTTAGGGTTTAATAGATTAGCCCCCGAATTCGGAACCCTTTGGTTCTTCATTTAAAATTGAAATCAAAGACTGGTAGCCAAATCGTGATCAATCCACCCAATTGATGACGGTTTATTTTTCTTTTTTGGACTTCGATCGGGTGGCTATTCCAAAAATTATTTCCAATAAAAAACTGGAATTTCTCAATTTCTTTAGTCAAGGATTAATATTAAATAGGTTAGGGTTTAGTATTAATCAAGAAATGAGAAATCAATTTTAAAAAAATAGAAAACCGAAAAATCAGACTCGACAATCGTACTTGGATCCTAATAGAGGTGATTATTTGAGCAATAGTTAGGTTTTACAATAAGCATTATAGATAAAACTTTCGTTAACTTTTTATCAAATAAAACAATAGAACCCTTACAGAAGATGATTAGATACTACATGTTGTGAAAACCGATTTTTTCTCGGTTTTTATTATTTTTCTTAACCCAATTAGTATTTGCTGTCAAAGCTGATTTTTTCTTAGTTTTTATTATTTTTCTTAACCCAATTAGTATTAAACCCTAACCCATTTAATATTAACCCTCGATTAGGAGTTAAGAAAAATACTTAGTTTTTAAACATGTTTTGAAAAATACTTAGAGTCCCTATTCGATCGGGGTTGGGAAAAGGTTTAGATTAAAATCAATTTAGTGGATTGATTTAAATCTAGACATTGGGAGATGTAAAAAAGAAATTTATGAAAAAAGGTTTTTGAAAACTAGAAATTTAAGTTTGGGAGCTAACTTTTTTAAACCCTTAACAAGTACCACTTTTAACTTTTTGAATATAGATTTGCTTTTCAATATACCCTTAAAAAAATTATCTATTCATATGCAAATAAGAAAATAAAATTGAATCTACAAAAAAGGTAAATCGAACAAATATTTACAAAAAATGGAAAAAGAAAATTTTCCATATGTTTCGAAAATTTGCGTATGAGTACCTACGTATTCAATATTTGAGATCGGACTTCCGTAGTTTGTTTCGAAAATATTAGCAGGTTGGTTGATTTTAAATTTAAAAAGTGGTTGAGTTTACGTCTGTTAGCCATTTTATTTTATTTTATTTAAGAAAAACACCTAAGAGAAAAGGGTCATAATTTGATGATTTTATTTTTGAAAAAATTCTAAAATATCTTAACTTTCGAAAAAAGATCCACTTATTTTATTTATTTGAAAAAAAAAAATTTTAAGCGATAAGACTTTTTAGAAAAATTCCAAAATACCTAAATACATTTTTTTCATGAAATACGCAATTATCATGGCTAATATGCTTAATTATAGAAAAGATACCTAAACCATAAAAAAGATACCTAATTATAAGCAAGAAGCCCAAACCATGGAAAAAATTGCTAATTATAGAAAAGAAGCCTAAATCATTGTAAAAATATTTGAATTATACAAAATATGTTTGAATTGGAAAACAAGCTTAAAGAAAATTTTTTTATTGAAAAAAAAAAAGATTATTCTAAGTGAGAGGACATTTTTGTTTTTCATTATTATTATTTTTTTACATTTTTTTTATTTTTATTTTTTTATTGTGCATTTGTAATTAAAACATAAAAATAAGTAAACTAAATAAACTAGGCATTTTCCTTTTTTTTTTCCTTCTTTTCTTTTTTTGTTCTTTTTACAATTGTACATAAAATACAATCATAACAACAACAACAACAAAAATGAAAAAGAAAAATTATGATAATACAAAAACAAATAAAAAAAATACAAAATACGGAGAACAAAACACAAATCGAAACTAAAGCAGAGCCAGACCAAGTTGGAGTTTATACAGGTTAGAGCTGGGCACTAGAGCAGTCAGGTTGGGTTGGAAAGCTTTTGCCTTGATGAGTTGATGGTTTATAGTAAAATGTAATTCCCTATTTATAGGTATCATCGTCGAGCTAAAGATGAAAAATATTGAATGTAGTATGATTTTCTTCCATGTTTAGGGTGGGCGAACTTAGACAATATATGATGCTAAATATAAAGCTGCGCATAGGAGTGCATCAGAGTATATCCAGCACGTATAGGAGTGTGCTTTGTGACATGGCAACGATGTGGCATGACGTGGTGATGACATGGTAAGTAACATGACATGATGTGGCATGGTGAATGACACACCATGGTGACGTGATAGATGCATGTACCGATGAGGGATGAACAAGTGTCAAAGTGAGAGAAGAAAAATAAAAGATGCATTTTGCACATTCCATGGATTGAACCCAAGATCTTCAAGTCATATACAATATCAAGTAAGAGTATGTTACGATCAGGTCGTTGGTTTGTGCTTTGTCTATATATGTAATTAAATTGCATATATGGATCAGGTTGGCTTGGGTTAGATTCAAATCTAAGCCTAGGTCCAATATCCCTTTTCTCTTTTAATTATTTAAGGCCCTAAAATAATACTAAGGCTAAATAAAAAAAAAAAAATCCTACTTTATTTAAACTATCTAAAAAACAATTTTATTATTATTATTTATTTATTTGTTTTTTACTTTTCTACATTTCCTATTTTTTTATGTTTTTTCTAAATTAGGACTTTTTACCTTATTCTAAAAACTCTAAACTTATAGGGGTGGAAAAATGAGGTGTCTTCAGCTGTCCCTTTTTGTGGTGAAGTTCAAGTAAAATTTTACCACAAAGATAAAATGACATTATTTTTACTGTTAGTATGAATTTTTCCTAAGAAGCGTTATAACTAGTTAGCTATCTTAGGCTTGGTCTACTAGAGATTTAGGTGATGAAAATGGAAGACACTTTAATCTGCAATTCAGGCATTTTAAAGATAATCAAAGTTCTTAAGTTTGACTTAATGAAGGATAACAAGGGTGACTTGCACATTAGCAAAAGATAATCAAAGCTCTTACATTTGACTTAACAAAGGATAACTAAGGTTCTTTGAGTTTCAAGAGAGGACAATTGAATGATCAAGATTCATAATCTAATGACTTTGATTCCTTAAGGTTCCTATGAAATAACCTAAGCTCCTAAACAATAAGATTACTTAGTTTTCGAGATTGAGGACAACCTAAGTTCCTGACTTAATGATTACTTAGTTCTTGTGAAATAACCTATGTTCTTAAACAATAAGATAACTTGGTTTTCAAGATTGAGGGTGAAATAACCTAAGTTCCTAATAGAAGGATTACTCGGTTTCAAGATTGAAGATAGCCTAAGTTCTTGATTTAAGGATTACTTAGTTCATATGAAATAACCTAAGCTCCTAAAAAAATATGATTACTTAGTTTTCAAGACTGAGAATAGCTAAAGTTCCTAATATTAGGATAGTTAATACTCTTGAATAGTCAAAGTTTCTTCGACAAAAATAACTAAGGTTGCTATTAATAGCTAAGTTTCTAAAAAGAAGGATTACTTAGTTTCCAAATCAAAGATGGTCAAAGCTTCTTAACAAGAATGACTAAGGTTCCCATTAAATAGCTAAGCTCTTAAAATGAAAGATTACTTAGTTTCAGGATTGAAGATAGCCAAAGTTTCTTGACAAGAATAACTATGGTTCCTATTGAATAGCTAAGTTCTTAAAATGAAGGATTACTTAGTTTTAAGATTAAAGATAGCCAAAGTTTCTTGATGAGAATAACTAAGGTTCCTATTGAGTAACTAAGTTCCTAAAAAGAAGAATTACTTAGTTTCAAGATCAAAGATAACCAAAGCTTCTTGACAAGAATAACTACAGTTCTTATTGAATATGTAAGTTCCTAAAAGGAAGGATTACATAGTTTCAAGATTGAAAATAACTAAAAGGATTGCTAAGACTCTTGAATAGCCTAAAGTTTTTTAACAAGAATAACCAAGGTTCCTATTGAATAGCTAAGATCCAAAAAAGAAGGATTACTTAGTTTCAAGATTGAAGATAGCCAAAGCTTTTTGACAAGAGTAACTATGGTTCTTATTGAATAGATAAGTTCCTAAAAGGAAGGATTACTTAGTTTCAGGATCATAGATAGCCATAGCTATGGATTGAGAATAGCTAAGACTCTAAGAGTTTCAATATTTTTCCTAAAAGGAATAACTGATGACCCTAAGTTCCTAAATTTGAGGATAACTTGGGTTTTCAAGACATTCTTAGGTTCCTAATTTTAAGGATGACCCGTATATTCACAACTTTTCCAAAGATGACATATGACCTAAGGTTAATCTAATGGATGACAAAGGAAAATTTTCAATTTTTTGAAAAACATACATTTATTCAAAGATAACTTAAAAAATTCTTTTTTTTTTTTAAAAGAGTTGCTAACAAGTATGGATTCTTCATAGGTCTTTATAGTTGCCAAATGGATGATGGGCTCACTCGTTTCTTTTCTTGCCATGGGGACAACTACATGATTGCCCAACAAATCCTCCTTTTAAAAACATCTCTTGAAGCATTCGGGGCATGATAGAAAAATGCTATTCTATAATTGATTGGTTTAGTCAAGGAGGACTTCCTTATACTCTCGGCTTAAATTTCACTCTAGACTACAATTCAAAAAATTATAGTTAGTCTTACAAGTGATATGCTATGATCACTTTATTAGGTCTTTTTTTTGGATTGTAATATAATAAAGGTTTGATCATTGGTTTAAATAAATGGGTAATAATGTTTCTTTTGAAAGAATTCATTCATCCAACCAAACTAGGTTTACAAGTCAAGAACTCTTTAGGAAAACTGAAATTGTGTTTGGCCCAATTTCAAATGTAACCTTTACCAAGGATAAGTTATTTCCTTTAATAAAAAAAGACCTTTAAGGAAGGGTGGAATTGTAGGTGAGCCATGAGCCATGAGTCATGTGTCAGTTACAATTTATTTAGAGATCATAAATTTTAGGGAGAAACTTTGGTATTTGCCTCGGCTTCTTTCAAGCTTAATTGTTTTTATTGTGTTTTTGGAGCCTTTATTTCAAATGTGGGTCTTAATTCAAAAACGGGTTTCTATGACCTGTATCCTTTTAGGCTTTAGGACTCTGAAATTGATTACCTTGTTTGTGTAGATCTATCTCTTGAGCAAAGTTTTCATTTTTCATTTCAAAATTTCTATTTTCCCTCTTTTTTCCTTTCTCTCTCTCTCTCTCTCTCTCTTTTTAAAAAAATTGACTTAAGATAGAGGTGATCATTCCTTCTTTTGGCTTGTAGCACAAAGTTTATAATGGTTAAGATATAGGCATTTCTCCATATCAAAGAAAATAAGTTATTAATGATGAATATTACAGTTGAATTGATGTGACTAGAGTAAGCATAAAATAGTTTTAACCTTTTCTCCCTTTTTAATAACCCTAACCTCTAGATTGCCCCATTGTTGGGTAGTTCTTGATAGGGTTTAATTTTTGAATTACTTCATTAAAAGGCTCAACAAGGTTTGTGAGGGATTTTGGGTTTAAGATACTAAAAAAATGAATGCCAATCTTCATTTTGCTTTGCGTATCAAATTCAAGACGGACCTCCTTTAAGGATTGTGTCCAAATCCTCGCATTGATGACACTCAACATTTAAGTGTTTAACGGTTGGTGTTTGAGATGTAGTTTTCCTCTTCTCACTCTAAACTTTCAAAATGAGAGACAAAAAATATACATTCATTTGCCCCAATAAAAAAAATTTCTAGATGAACACTCATACTGGACAAATAAAATACTTTTATTTCAAATGATCGTCATTATAGAATTATGTCAATTTTCAAATTCTATCTTTCAAAATGCCCCTACTCCATTTAACTCTGGGATACACGCAACCACTTTAAGTGATAAGCCAACTGGTTAGATGGTAACAGTAGATTCTCAAAGTTGGGTGTAGTAGGTGGTCCCTTTGAAATCCCTTCATGGCTAGGCTTGCAAAAAATGGCTTTTAAGGTATCAAGTTATATTATCCTAGCATCGATCATATATTGAATTTTGTTTTTTAGCCTCCAACATCCTTCCATAGAATGCCCCTTTTGACCCATATGGTAGTCATATTGCACTTTTGGGTCGAATTTTCATAGCTTGTAGTTTGGATTAGGCACTTTGCAAGCTAGGAACTTAGCCTCCTTTAATTGATGAAATATTTAGGTTATTGGAACTTCGAATTGGGTAAATTGTCTTCTCGAAGCACTATAAGTGAGCTTATGTTTAACCCTATCTTTTTTGGCTTAATATTGGCTCCTTCCCTTTTGGTGATTTTTAAATAATAATGAGTGCCGTTTGAAGTCTTTGGAACATAAGACCTATGGCCATTTCCAGATCTAAAATGCCCCTCTATAATGTTGTCACTTTTTCTTCTACACTCATAAGTCTTTTTTCAAAACCTAGATCTTAGAATACTTGTAAGTTGCTGATTATGGAAACTAAGATCTGCAATTGTTGAGCCATTTGATGTACCTTTTTTTTTTTTTATAGAGATTCAATATTATCATCAACCATTTGAACTTGATTTGGAAGGATCCTTACCCCTTAGCAATTTTCAATATTTTTTTCTTTTCTCTTTTTTTGTTTTTAATTTTGAAAACTTTTAATTTAAAATGAATTAGATCAACTACGTCCAAGAGAAGAAAACTTTGGTGAGGCACTTGGTATTTACATACTATTTTAGAAAAATGAGGTAGTGGCAATACAAGAATGGGATTTATTTACATGATAAATGAGAAGATGACTTTTAGTACAAAGAACATTTTGAAAATGAAAGAGAATCTAAAGAAGACTAGGTATGACAACTTGAAGAATAACACTTCAACTTGTAGGTATTTAAAAGGTTAATGACTATTTAAAAGTGGAGAAAATTTCCAATAGGGTACAAGTAACTACCTAAAAGGAGAAAAAAGGAAGGATATTATTCGAGAAACTCTAAGACTTATAAAATATTAGATTGAGCTAAGGACATTGATATTTATTTGAAAAACTAAATATTTTACAATGTTAAGAGATTTTTTTTTTTAAATGAAAGTGGGATTGAAACGGGATTTATTTACATGGGAAAATAATAGGGTCCTAAAAAATGTAAGGACTAACAAATAATGGAAAATGTAGCATACGGATGCAAATGTAAAAGCGTAGTGTTAAACTAGTAATGTGGTAGTTTGAAAATTAGGTTTATGACTTTATTGAATTCCACTATTGCAACAATTATTTTAAGTTAAACAGAAATATAATTTACAAGAAAATTCTATATTTATAAAAAAGGAATCACAAATTTACAACTAAAGTAAGAAGAATTTATATGGGTAGCCCAAGGAAAATATATTATAAGATATAGAGGAATTCCGATAGAGTCATAAACTTTGGTTAATGACATGCCACATTACTACTTGTCCACTGGTTCAGGGATTCATGTGTGAAAAAATGATGGGTTCTAAAAGTCCTTAAAATCTGTGACCTCACACGTTTAAAAAAAAAAAAAAACTATTCTTTAGTCACATCGAATTTTAAGTAGGGTAGCCTAATCAATCTCGAGTGATAGTTACCCCACTACATTCGGAGCCTCTACAATGACCCCCCTCCTAAGGTCCTAAAACAGCTTGGGTCTGATTGTATCTATCTTGCAACCTTAGTGCAATCATTCTCCCAATGTCCCGAGTATGTTACATACAAAAATGAATACAACAATTTAAAAACAGGAATATTACATGAAATAAATAAATAACATGGGAATTTTGAAAGGTAAATTTAATGTCGAAAAGTTTTAAAGTGGCTAGCCTTCTTAACCTCCCTAGTGGAGTCGCCAAGCTATCGAGCCTGGTTTTTCTTTTATTTTTATTATTTTCCTTAACCCAAGGAAATGCAACTCCATATTTTGTGTAAGAATTCCATCAAATAGTTATTCTATGAACCAAATGCAATAATAACTTTTTAGGAAAGGAATAACTACTCCATTCCACCTTTACATGGTTTATTTAACATACTTAAATTGTAACTAGAATGGCCAATTTAAATAAATGGCTGTTGAACCATCTAATGATTGCCAATTACATTTAGTTGGTTGTGCCAAAAACAAGAAGGCTAGTGTACATAGAGAGATAAATGTTGGGGGGGGGGGGGGGGGGGG
>JAMXBB010000001.1:11746117-11788974 GCA_024138015.1 Lumnitzera littorea | reverse complement strand
GGGGGGGTGGGTTTGGAGCGAGAGAGAGAGAGAGATGGTGATATGCCTAAGGAAATTGCCACTATGATATCATGCAACCATAACAAACAAAAATAAATGGATAAGTTGTTTTATTCACTAACGAATATGACTCACCAATGATAAAATCGAACACCAAAGGATTACCTTAATATGACTCACGAGATAATTCACTCAAATCACATGCCACGATTAGTAGATAGATAAGAGTATGAATTTTGAGTAAAAGGACTCAACAACAATGATATTCCACTAATGAAAAATGATTAAGGTTTTAATATAATGCATAAATATAACCATGGCAAAATTGTAATTAATTAGAAAAAGGAAAAGGACGTCATTTGATGGAATATGGCATCAATACGATCATGTTAAGAGGTTGTGTGTCTTTCTGGATTTCGAACTTGTACAACACAACCATGACATTGTTGTATTGGGAGGCCATATAACGTGCCTAGGAGATATGAATTGACTAAGGCATACTAGGAAGGGGGATAGGTCCTTTGAATATCGAAGAGAAAATAATGGAACCGTAAAATAGCTAACTGTGAGCAACTACCATGGATATGACTCATCATAATGATTCTACGTGACTTAGTCTTAGCTTGATATGACTTTGATGTATGGCAAGTGCACATATCAAATTCTAGTATAGGATTTAAGTCCAAGTCGACCCCTCAAGGACCATGAGTACTAATACGAATTCTAACTCTTTTATATAACCAAACAATCTTGATGACTACAACCAATTTAAAATGTTAAAATTAACCAACTATAATTACTCGCATGACTCAAATAAGAATTGAAAAGCAATGAAAATAAAGAACAACTTGTATATAGACATTTCTTCTCTTAGAGTTCATCATGTGATTTGGCAAAAATCATCATATTCCATCTTTAATTTCATTAATCAGGAGAATTCTCAAAAATCATCCAAGTCCATCTCAGTTGGACATGGCCTATAACATAGTCGTGTCACCCTAAGCGTATCACTTTCTATGAATCATCTTTCTCAACCTCTTGAGATAAGCTCCTATGTGGACATGGTCGTGTTTACTAATTGTATCCCTCTTCTAAACTCCATAACTTCTTTATTTTAACTCTAAATTGAGTGAAATTTGATTCTTATTCTTCATTTTCATTCTAAGGGCACGTTAAAACACTAAATTCAAAATGTCACTCAATTAAATATCAAATTCTTTAAAAATGAACCAAAATCGTAAAGGAAATGCTATGAAATCACTATGATAAATGTATCCAATTAAAGGCTCATCAAACTTTCCTACACTTAAGCATTTGTTTGTGCACAAATAAATAAATAGAGAAAAATGATAGGATGAGAAACACTTCATCAAATTCATCACTACTTAAGAAATCGATCAACCATTATACTTAACTTGGAAATAATTAGGAGACACTTCCTAAGTAACTTGCAATCATAGAATTAATCAATATAACACTTAACGATTTCCATAGTTGCATTTAACCATTTTTAAATGTTCTAAAAACACTTAATATGAGAGCTCAACAGTTAAACTATGTAAATCAAAGTTTACCCTAATCGTTTAATCATATTCATAAATTCAAAATTTGATTTAATATATTACTAGTTGAGAAAGAGTCATAAACATTTTATCCATTTAACTAAGATTATATAGCTCCCTCTGTAATTTCTCTAAATACTATAATTCAAAGTAAACACATGTTACATTCGTTTGCCCTCTGATCATTCTCTTAATAACTGATCTTTTGCTAGAAGACACTTACTTATTATTATTTTTTTTTTTTCAATTTTATTTAGCATGGAGCATTTTCATATGTTAGTAAGTACCGAGCTAGATGACCTTAGACTACAAGGCATTAAAACTGCCCTTCAACTCATCTATCACTCCAATTATTTAATTATTGAGTTCATCTTTCATGTTGACTTTTCTCTTGACTTATGTAGCGAGCTTTCAACCATTGATCCTGAGCTCATCACTCGAGTTGGCAGGTATTGTTCTACACTAAGGAGGTACCCCTTAAGCTTAATTGTTTGAGTCAACGAGGCCCATAGCTAAACTTTTATTTATTTCAATTCAAGTAATTCCCCCTTTTTTTTTTCAAATTTATTAAGTTTCCAACTTCATTAGTTTTTCAATGAACCCTCAAAAGATAAATTTCATTTGTTTGTTTACTGAAGATTATAAAGCTTTCAAAACATCCAAAGGGGAAAACATATGTAAAAATAAACTTAAAAGTAATCATGACTAACTCTCAATTAGTGATATTTCTCTAATCCTAAATCTTATAATATCGAGCTAAATAATATGTAACTTTACTCAACATGGATTCGGCTATTGATCTCTAGCTAGGTTTTGTTAGATCAATAATAGTCAAGTATTCAATTTATCCCAATTAATTAAATTTGGTTCAAAAAATTGTTAATTTCCATTGCAAGTTAACTAATACATTAGTTAGGTCAAATATAAAAAATTGGTTTCTTATGCAACAACAAATTATATATATCCCCTTTTCCTACACTTAATAACGTATATTATCCTCAATGTATGACAGATAAATCATAATAAAGATAGTTAACTATTAAAAACATGATAGGGAAAAGGAAATATAGGGGGAAAAAGAAGAATTCAAAAAGAAACCAACACTTCCCTAATATTTGACTAGCACCTAAAAACCTGGAGTCTAGATTGCGATAGCTGTACATGACTTTGTCTATATAGAACCTTTGCCAACTAACCAATCACAAAGAAAAATAAAAGAAAAAGATTGAAAAACAAAAATAAAATTCCATTGTAACACGGCATGGCATAAGAATTCCAAGAAGATATTTCAAACATAGAAAAAAATCAAGAAGATGGATCATAGTCCTCGTCTCCACCATCATCATCGTCCTGCCCGTCCCCATCATCTACATCTTGAGCATCCTCTATGTCTTGATCTTCATCTCTCTCTTGCTCACCCTTTTCCTTTCCCTCATCAAATCCTTCCTCATTGTCATCATTCTTGTCATCGATAGCTTCTTCTTCATTAATTGCACTTGAGGAGGAACCCAGTTGCATAGTAGTTTTCCAATCAATACAATACTTTTCAGCTATTGTCTTAATAAACCTTTCCATCATATTTTGTTGAATGTGAAGTCGATTCATATTGCTCTTGACATATCAGACTTTACTCAACAATTCCTCAAACTTTTCTTCACCTGCATATACCCTGGGTTACCTTCCATATCTAGACCCTTTCGCCCTATCCTGTTTGAAATTTGGCAAAGGATGCATCTATTTGAATGAGTGAAGTTTCATAAAGACCACTTCATTGACCAATGTTAAAGAGGGCCACTCCACATGACATGATCTCATCACTTGGACTAATAGAGTGATATAAGGGCCACAGAAAATCTATCCTCTAATGCATGTAGTCATGGCTTAATGATGGAAGAACTTGGCTAACTTAACTGCCAAATTAATTGATTGCTACTCAACCATACTATGCAAGTACAAGTTATCATGAATTGAGAGACCCCAATGCTCTTATATCTCTCGCTCAAAGTGTGGGATGGCAACCAATGCAATGCTTAGTATTCAAGTCTCTTGAGTTGAGAAACCTTTCTTTGCTTGGGGTTATAAGTATTTTACATAGAAATCTCCCATCTAGCATGGTAGCTCATGAAACTCATCAATTCTTCCATAATTCTCCTCTTATATCCTCATAAACACCCCCATCTATGCAATGGTCATCTTACACGCCTTCCCATTCATGTTTTTTCCTTGTATCAATAGCCGTCACGCTATTCCTCTCCAATTGATCAGAATATTAAAATTCCAAAGCTAAGCTCCTTGTAAACTAGTGCTTGCAAAGGAAAAAACCTTTCCCAGTCTTTAACTCGAAGACCTATTTGGAAGCTTTACGTATAGAAGACCTATTTATGAGCTCTTCTTAGATAGATATGTTCGGTTCGACATGGCCTGCTCCTTTAACCATGTTTGTTCGGCCCAGCTCATCACTTCTTCACCTCGGATATCTCATTTGGTTACTTATTTTTATATTATTTAAACTTCCTATTGCTTGTATTATTTCTAAATTACTCTCATGTTTATTTTTGTATTTACAAGAACGCTACCAGGGTATCCTTTTAGTACTTTTATTTACAATTTTACCATTATGTATAAATAGAACACTTATCTAGGGTTTTAGACAGATTTACAACATTAATGAAAAACTCTTGAGTCTTTTCTCTTAGAAAACTCTTCTTTATTTGCTCTTGTTAATCTCTTTAGCAATGATTGTGGCGAGCAACCCTAGGCCTAATGTTTGTGTGTCATATCGAGGTACTAGGTTAAGTCTGTATGTAGTTTTACGGTACATCGTATCCATAGAGTTAGTGCACATGATTGTTAAACCATCGACTTGCATTTATTTTGCAGACATCTCATGGCCTGGACCCATCCCTTGGTTATGCATGATATTAGGTTCGTGTGTTCATCCACGAACTTGTATCACTGACTCTAATATCCTAAGAGATATTTACGCATCATAGTAGTTTAGGAAAAGAAATATGTACCCTATTAGATTCACATGACTAAAGTTAATTGACAAACCCTCAAAAGTTCTGTAGTTCTTTAGCTGAAGTCCTCACCTATCTAAAGTTTCCAAAAGCAACTAATCTTTGGGTCATTTTAGCATGACATTTTAGTCAACACTTGTCAGAAGATCTATAAGGGTGTGAGCAGCCAAGAGCTCAATAAGTGGAGACGAAGACATAAGACTGTACAACAAACATAAGCAAGGTTAACACACAAATGCTATCATACAACATTGTTTGGATCATTATGAAATTAGAGAAATTTTACCCGTTGTAATCTGGGTATGAGGAGTTTCAATATATGCAACAGCTTACGATCAAACCCAGATTTGTACAATGGAGACATCCTTCCTCCCTTGACTATCCTTTAAACCATTTCCCTCATCATTACCGTGAATTTTTCTTCTGTTATTTAGTTTAACTAAGGATGAAGAAGGGATTATTATGCTATAGTGCTTACCCTTTCAAAAGTGTTGGTATTTGGTCAGAGAATCCTAGTTGACCCCTAACGAGTTGCAATGCATGCCTAGTTATAGTTTTAGGTCAACTTTAATTAAGTCCATTTCCAAGGTGAGTAAATAAGTCCACATAGTGCAAACAATTTCAAACCATAACAACAAGTCAGTAAATTCAATCGATTTTAAAGACATAAAAGTAAGCAACTTACAAATATAAGCAAATATAATTCTAAGCCTTCGAGTATTATAAAATAGTACCCCAAAATACAATAATGTATCGATCCCAAACTTACCTAAAGTCTCTGACTTGATTACTAGGGTAAGATGTGGGTCACACTGTTGCCGCTTGTTCTTATAGTAAAAATATCATTTTAGTGTTTGTATATTTGTTATATATAAGCTTCAAATTATTATTTTTAGTTTAAAATTATAATTTTACTCAATTGTCTAAGTTTTATGTTGCTTATAATCGAGCTCACCTTAAACTAGTTTTTGGTTTAGCTTCTGAATCAGTTCCTGAATCAAGCTCTAATTTAGCTTCCGATTACGATTTCTATGCATAAACCCTAGGAACTCCTCCTGATCCATTCTATGAAGCTTAACTAACTACATTTTAGATACATTAAGTCTCCTATTTTGCTTCTAATTAGTATTCCAATTCATCCTATATACCCTGTTTCTAAATTAGCTTCTAAATTTGCTCATAATATGAGAATACCCTATATTTTTAGCATAATTCTCTAAATTTATGTTTCAAACCAGATTTGTAGTATATTGTTAAGGTCATAATTTTCTCAATTCAGTCTATTACATTTCACCCACTTTATTACCATTCTCACATATTATTCATTTATCACATATTATACACATAATATACACATCTAACATTCTTAACACTACAAATGCCATCCTTCAACATCATTTAATATTCCAAGATGTCTAAATATACCATAAATCAAAATTTAAGTTAATTTGTTGAAAAATCCCTACATATACCTAAGAAATTGATTATTTTAATAAGATTTCTAGGCTTAAAAATTAGATGAAATTTAAGAAAATAATTTTTAAGAAAACTCTTGATGATAATTTAACATATATCCTAAACAGTATATAAAAAAATTTTGGGTTCAAAACTGCATTAATAAGGTGTTTGAAAAAAAAAAAGAAGTGAAAATCAACTCAGGTGTAGTGATTTCTTAAGGTTTATATATTCTAGGACTTAATTTTATCAAAATAAATTTTTTTCCTTAAAACTAAACAAAAAAATGTTCTAAAATACCAACTTTCATAATTTTCCATTAAAATTTACTATTTCTAATAAATTGCAGAAAAATCAAATTAAAATTAAGCTTATTGTTTTCTTATCTTCTAGCCACTAACAGTGGCTCCATCCTTATCAGCAGCCCTAGCGATGACTCTCTTGTCAAGTGGTGGTGGCCGTTGCTTCTTAAGTGGTGGTTTTGCAATTACATTCGAATCTATCTTTAATTACATTATATTTTGTGTAATTTTTGTAGAAGCATTCTCTCTCTTTTCTTCTGAATTCTCCCTATTTTTTTTTTTTTAACATCGAATTGTCCAAAATTACTTAAAAATGAGTGTTTCCTAAATTTATAGGATGGGTTTTAAGGTTTCTTGAATTTTCTTTTGGACAGGTGATGCTTTTTCTTTTTACCTTTTCCATTATTATGTGTCCTAATCCTATTCAAACATTACTAAATTTAATCCCTTGATTTCCACACCTCATTTCTAGATTTTTCCACACATAGCACGTATTTTTCTTAATTTTTTTAATTAATTTAGTATTATTTTAAAATATATTAGGTATTTTAAGTAATTCCGAGTATTTTTATCTATATATAAATACATATATATTACAAAAAAATTCCTCTAAATATTATTTAAGTTATTTTATAATTTTTAATGTGTATATATTTTATCTTTAGCCATGCGTAAATTATCAGAACTCATTTTACGCTTTTTTGATAAATAACAAGTAATATATTTATAATTTAATAATATCATATTTATTTATTTAATTATTTTATTTTCCTAAATATAAAGTTATAGGGTTACTTCTATTAATATTCTTAATTCCATCGTAAAATTTTGGTTTGAACGGATAACTTACGCAATCACTGTAAATTTTATGTACTAAATTTGATATAACTGATTGCAGGGCTTATAGTATCCAAGGACTTTGTAAGAAAGCAAGTGAAATAGCTAAGTCATTTAAAAGGAGCAGCTGAAAAAGCCCTTTATAGGGCGATGCCTTGAGTTAGAAAACTAGAATCAAGAGAGAACCTTTCAATAGTCTCCAAAAGAAAGAGCTTTAAGGACCAATAATCTACACGAATAATCTATACGAAGTAGAAGACAAGTCCATTCAAGCCTATCTTTTTCCATTCCGTATTTTGCCATTGTTGCTTATACCAACATCTCCCTATCTAAGGGGGAGTGCATTATTGCAGATTGGACAGTGTAACGTCATGGAATACCTCCTTATATTGAGTATTTGGTTAAGTGAAAGCCCTTGAATCAATCAATGCAAAATGTATGGCATTTCAATCATGAAAGATTCAATCCAGTCATAATTCCCCCCTCGTTTTCCCTTTCCATGGTGAGAAGGATGAATTGCTCTCTGAAAGGAATCTATAAATTCTCTCCTAATCTGTTAGATCGTAGATGAGATGATTTATTTCATAGGCGATGTCTTTGGTTCGTAGCGATGGATAAGAAAAAAAAAAGAAAAGAAATGAAAGATTATTCTAGCTCAAGTGGATTTGGTAGATATGGGTGGTAGAAGTCGTAGAAGAGGCGATGGACAAGAATCGAGGAAATAAAAATTCTCAACTTTAACCTGTTTAAAAAGTGAGCCAAACGAACCTAGATTGTTTAACTTATAGGCCAAAGTAGATTGGATTAGGTTGGTTCGTTTAACTCGCTTGCATACCTCCAGCCGAGATCCTAGGGCTAATCGAGGTTGGCGCAATAGCGACTGGTCTTCTTCGGTTTGAACTTTGGTTACCTTGGACAAATCATGGTCGAGGTTAATCAGTTTATGGTCTGTAGGGGTTGAAATTGACATTAGGAGTCTACGGTCCAAAATTATCCATTAACACGAAGCTTTGATTAGGAGAAAAGCTTTAATGCCAAAATGAAATTCTCGATTGTCAAACCTTGGTAATTGCCCTATAGCAATGTTCTAGCACCCCTAGACCTTATAAGTTTCTATTTTTTCCTTCATTTTGCTAGCAAACTTCGAAATTTCATTGATCAACGATTGTCAAACTGAATACATAATAGAAGTGCTGGCTATACTATCTAGAAAACGATGAAAGTCACTTATAATTTTTTGGTTTTAAAAAAAAAAAATTACGAGCGCAAATTTTCTACGACAATTTTTCTTGCTTGCTTAAAAAATGGTTGTTTTCACTAATAAACAAATGAATATGATGGAATTAATTTGAATATTTTTATTTCATGTGTTCGAATGGATGGATTTAACTAGGAATTCATTGATCCATTACAAAGAATTTTCTATAATTATTGATTTTCAATATGGATGAACGGACCATTGAGATAAGATAATCCATTATTCCCTATTCCCTTTAGACTCCGTTTATCATTTGACATAAGTAGAAGACTGTACATCTTCTCTAATGCTTTATCTAGATCATTAAATGAATTAATGGAGTTTCAATGAGCATAACAACACGGGCCTACTAAGGGATAAGTACAACCATGAATTTTAATGATCATATAGTCAAAGTTGCTTCCAACCTGACATTTAACCAAGACGCAGTTAGCTAACCGTGTGGGGTCCCTCTCCTCGCGTACAAAGTTGGCTGGGATAAGTACTTGGACTTTTGTCTCTATTATCGCTTGCCGGCTAGGAGCAAAGCACCTTTTGTTTTACTTGACGACTTTTGCCTCAAGATTAACGTAGAGTTTACGAGTAATGATAATGACATCAAGGGAGATCACTAGCATGTCCAATGGAGACTACGTAAAGAAACCGCTATTGCTTTGAAGAAACTCGATGAGCTAAATTTTGTGAGGTTAAAAATTCTCTTAAGGGTTTTGTCGTATTTCTTCTTAGTATACTATATAAGAATATAAGAAGAGATTGATAAACTATCTTCTTACGTACCATCAAAAAACCAGTTTTAATCCAAAAATAAGAAAATGATGCAAAATCCCATTCGTATTCTTACCTTAATGGTAATTTTTCCATTGGCGATTGCAGTAGCATGCCAACGCAGCTGTGGTGACATGGAAGTTCCCTATCCCTTTGGTCTACTGGGAGACGTGCCAGGAAAATGCTACTTGAATGAAAGCTATATTGTCGATTGCTATAGGAACAGCACTCACACAGTTCCCTACTTGCTTAACAGGACGAATAACGTCTCAATTTCTAATATCTCCTTGGTAGATCATGAGCTGCGTATCCCTATGTTCGTCGCTCGTGATTGTTACGATGCTTCGGGTGAACCCTCAGAGCACCGTCACCCACTCATACAAATTCCAGAATTCCCCATTTCAAACACCAAAAATAAATTTATTGCCACCGGTTGTGATACCTACGCAGTTTTCCAAACCGTTGGTCATAGAGATGTTCATTCAACGGGATGCGTGACCACATGTACAGACCGTAGTAGTGTGGAGAACGGATCGTGTTCGGGTATTGGTTGTTGCCAGGCCATCATACCAGGGAACACATATGATTTCCAAATGACGATTTCCAGCTATAGTAATCATCGCTATGTAATCGACTTCAATAAATGCAGCTATGCGTTCATAGTAGCAAACGATTCTTTTATCTTTTCTACGGAGTATCTTTCAAATTTCGACAAGGATGAGGTACCAATAGTACTAGATTGGTCTGTTGGAGAAGGAACCTGTATAGAAGCAAAGATGAATATGACATCCTACATGTGTAAAGGGAACTCCACCTGTCTCGATGCGGAAAACGGTACAGGGTATCGATGCAGATGTTTGGAGGGCTACACAGGAAATCCTTACGTTCCCGGCGACGAGGGTTGTCAAGGTACTTTCTCATATTCCTCATTAAACGATTAAACAAAAAAAAAAAACAAAAAAAAAAAAACAAAAGAGTTGAACATGGTGCATTTGTTTCTACATAATCCTCAACCATTGGATTCCGTTTTAAAACATAAACGATAGCAAAAATAAAATAAACAAAATACTGCTTCGAAGATTGTTAATAACATTTTACCAATATATGTTTCTAAACTATTATATTATAAAAATATGGTGTTTACATAATTTTCCCATTATATGGATACATATTATAATTTAGACTAATATGACAATTGATGGTGATTTTTTATACATATCTATTTATTCATTCATTTATGTAAATTAGTATGTTAATTACAAGAGTAGTAACCCTTCAAGTGGGTGCATGGTCTACTGTGGCTTCCCAAGTTATTTCTCTTTCAAGCATGCCCTTCCACTCTATTAAATACTCCATGCATGCTTGATCCTTTAAACTTTGGTAAGGTAAGGCGCTCCTCAAGAAGTTTCTCCATATACTTTGTTTAATACTCTCATTAATCCATCTTCTAATGGTTGAAAGGATTCCCCATCGCTGACTGGTAATATTGTAGCTTAGAGTGTATTTACTTTGTTGAATGAAATTGAGAGGAATGAAACTGGAATTTTAATAAAATGTAATAAAAGGAGAATGAATATATATTGTTTGGTTGAACAAAGAAATCAATAAAAAAGAGGTTGAGAGTGGTTAAACCCGTCAAATGATTCTTGTTTTAAATTTACCAAAGAAAATCTATCTAAATCGTTCCAATTATGAATTAGACTCCTCGAGTCTTATCACTTAACTTAAGAAGTAAAGCTAAATAGATAGTGGTCACCCAATATTTATTTTAATGTAACAAATTTAACCCTTTACAACTATTGACAGGACAGATCCAATTTATTTCTGTTTTGGAAACAACTTCTATGATTTAAGTTTCTTAAATTCAATTATGCACAATGTTTAAGACCGTCCTCTAATGCCTACAACTCGATGATCTCAATAGAGGAATTCCAAAGAAGTTTTCCAAACGCAAAAATTATTCTTCCATGAGTGTCTCTAGCTAATCCACCTGCAGTAGGAACTCCATTAGATAAAGCCCCAATTGTGCTCTCTTGCTAAACGCTAGTTCGAGAAGAAGATAGAGTAACAATAATAGTTGGTATTGGTATTTTCATAAGTAGATGAGGGATGCTCGTTCCTCAACAAGAAATGTGCTTCCAATAAAATGCATGGTATACTAGACAAAGTCCACCAAGAAAAAATATCTTATTATATGGAATAAGTAGAAAATAAATGAATATTTCGCTCATATACGTACATAAGGTCTAATGTATATCTAAAGTGTACTTTTCCACTTTAAAAATAAATTAAAATGAACAATGACTAAAAATAAATTTTATGGACATAGATAGATTAAAAGCTATTTTAGTATTTTAGTCTCTAATTGTCGATGTTATCTACCTGTTTAATATTTGATAATGATGAGATGGGTTTTGATTCTTTACACAACTAGAGAATAACGTTGAGTAAATTTACTTTGTAATATTTTTATTAATTGTGCATAGATGGGAATTATGCCTTGAAAAACACAATATATAACTTATAGACGGAAAATCTATAACATTAAAAGGAAAAAGATCCTTTGTTTACACCCATTTGAAGAAAATAATAACATATATAAAGCATACAATTCAATTATGCTTTTAGGTTTGATCAAATTTTAGCCACTCTTTACAGTCCATTTTTTCCTCACTTTAATTAAATCTTAAGCACCCTTCCTTAGCGACTTTTATTTCACTTCAATTATAGTTATATATATACACACACATATTATATGTTATGAGTGGGTATCCTACTAGTTTTCGTTAAGCCATAGAAGAGTTTTAGATATAAATCTGTAAAATGACATGGAATTCTTGGTTGATGAATTCTAACTCTTATATGCTTATAACAGTTTGCTTTAACTATATGGCTAATTCTACATATCCATGTGGTCGAACCAACATTTTAAAAGAAACTTCAGCCAAAGTATGCTGCTTGTAAATAAAATTTAAAGGGTTAATGTCACAAATAACTTATAAAAGTGTACAATTTATTGTTTGTATTTGATAAGCTCAATTTACCACCTAAATAAAGTTTTTGCGGTTATTTACTAAACTTTGAGTGTTGACATGGACGTAGGGAGAAATTAGGAATTGAATATTCCAATCAACCTAAAAATAGGATGGCTGGAGGCTAATTGTAGATAGTTACATGACTTCCCATGAGGTGGTTATTAGCCACCCCTCATTCCTATGGTGGTCAAAACAGCCGCTTAAAACAAAATAGGTTGCAATCCATTTTAAGGAATAGATCGCTAAACTCACTAGTGGCTCCTAGTTTATCTTTATATTTATGTCAGGAAATGAATTTAATAGAATTAGTTCATATAGCAAAAATAACTATGAAAATATCAAATTATCTTTTCAAAATACAAATAATAGATTATGTATTTTATAAAATTTAAGTAACATTTGTGATATTAACCCAAATTTTAATCTTTCGATCGATGCAACCCTCGAACTTGACCCTCCATTGCAAGTTTTGCTTATCTCTACTGGTTATTGATATGCACTTATATATCATGGGTCTAAAATACTGATATGGTGCAAACTCTAGGTCAAAGTTTGTGTAATCTTATCTAGAGATTTGGATCAAAGATACCGTTTACTCGATTTAACTCCTTTCTCCATGGGTGTTTTAGATATTGATGAGTGCATCAGTAATAATGCGACAAGCCCATGCAACGTAAATGCAAGTTGTCGCAACACTCTGGGAAACTTCACTTGTTCGTGTCGTAAAGGATATCGTGGGGATGGAAGAAGTGGCTGTCAAAAGCAATCACCAATCAAAGACATCAAGTTAGGTATGTACTTATGGCAACCTAGAGTTTGTAATTGGTATTACATTTTTTACATTTCAACTTCTTATTAAGCAACATAAACCATAACTTTACATAACTTAGTTTTCATCGGTATGCTGGAACTTTGGGTACTTTTCAACAAATTCGTTTTGCTGGTTATACTACAACAAACATATATGTGCATCTGAAGTAAAGAAAATTCCTTAGAACTTATATACATATAGGTAATGGATATTTTCAAGAAAGCTTTCTTTCTTTCTTTCTTTCTTTTTTTTTTTGTTTGGGTAATAAATATTTCCGTTAGTTATAGTAAAGGTATATGCACCTATAATACGTGTGTTTGTGATAAAGAAAATTTAAGGTGCTTAAGATTAAATGTGAACTTGTTATTTGAGTTGACAATAATGAATAATATGACAATAAAAGAAAACTTGTGACTTTGTGACATTATTAAATAACTATCAATTACCCTTAAGGGCTGACCGAGTTCTCTACATTCTAACTTTAGGATATCATATAATAAACCGTACGGAGAATGCAAAGTGATTTTTTTCGACTTGGATATTCTAGACACATTACATAAATTAAATTTTCATCAACATACTGGAACTTTAGGTGTTTTTCACAATATCGACTTTTAGGTTTTAGTGTAAGAAATAGGGATCGATCAATCAAAATAAGATATCTAGGAATATATGCATTCAAGTCAAGAAATATTATCATGCTTCAAGACTAATTTTAGGGCCGGTATGCAATGATCCCACATATATGCAGTCCAACTCCAACCGGTACATTAGGTTCCCTTGAACCCTACGAGTAAATAATATAAATGGAAATAGCTTGACGCTTAAAATATCCCAATACTACAAATGTCAATTTATTCATAAGAAAGACGAATTAATTTTTGGAATGCTCAGCATCATTTAAATCTCTTTCTCATATATCTTGCAGTTTTCTAAAAATATAGATGTGGAAGAGTGACAAACTACATTGTATGTTTCCCTAAATGACCCATCGATGTCATCCCCCAATATACGTTCTCCCACCAAAACAAACAAGTGTAACGAATGTGCTGTTACAATAACTCTGTGTGGTACTCATATGATGCTTTTAATCCCGACGAATCAAACATGATAAAACCCCACATAGTCCATTGCACAAATATATATTTAAGGAAAAAATATAAATTTATAGCTCAACCTTTTACACTTTTTTTTTATTTAAGTTTTAAACGTTTCAAAATTTCTATTTCGGTTCTTAAAATTTAAAAAAGTTTCCAAATAATTCCACTGTTATTGTGCCATTAGTTTGTTTGGTAATAAGGACACATGAGCTATATGATTGCTACATATATTTTTATTGAACAAATAATATAATATAAAAATGAATAGAGTGATAAAAAATTTAAAAGAAAAATAGAAAAATGAACATGAAAAATGCAAAATTAAATAAAAATAAGTTGATTATCATAATAACAACAATAATTATAATTATAATAATGACAATATATTAAAAAAAAAACTCAAAAAAGTTAAAAAAGAAAGGCAAAAATTGGAAAATGCTTTTCCAACCACCTCAAGACTAAGCGGTGGTGGAAAAAGCTACTAAGTGACAATGAGTTGTGATACACTCAAAAAAATAGATTACATAACCCTACTATGTTGCCATCCATGGACAAAATGATTTTTAAAAAAGGAAACGCGCTTTAGCCCTTTTCCCCATTCTTTTAAAATATTTTAGCCTTAGACTGGCTTAAGGGGTTATGGTGGGTAACCATTGATATAAGGCAAGATTAAATTGTAATAAATGAATTAAGTGCAAGTACTAATCCCTTAGGGATTTTGACTATTAATACTTACTAAATCTCTTTTATTTAACCTAAAAATTCGGGTTCAAGAATTTAAATTAATTGTAGCAATTATTAAATTAGCAACTAGTCAAGAATTATTCAAAAACTTAACAAGAAAGCAATAAAAGTATTAACTATTTCAAGATTCGTAAACCTTATCTAGTTCTTTACTTCCCTTAGATCAAATATTTGATTTTCCTTAAAGAGAATTTAATTTATTCTTTAATTTTTCTTGATTGGGAGGATTTTTTATTAAAGTTAATTATTTTCTTAAACCAATTAACCCTAACCCTAACTCTAAAATCACCTATTAAAATATCTTCTTAATAGCATGATCTAAGATTGCATTATTATACAATGAATTCTCTACAATATAATTCAAAATTTCGAAAAGATATTGCAAGTTATCTCTGATATTGCAACAATCCTCATCAACTATGATTAGATTTAATCTTATGAGAAATCTCCCAGTTCTCTTAAACAATTCTAGATTATTATCCATAGAAATAATAATTTAAATCATGAAGCATACATAGTTGAATAAAAAAAAAAGAACGAAAAATTAATTAAATCTAATAAAAAGTCATGTTATATAAGTAGATCTAAGTTCCACAAGAGTTATCTACCAAAGATCTATTCTTTGCACATTGTAAAGCAGTAATTTTGACTCAAAGAATAAAGAATCATAGAAGAGAAAATCATGAAATTTAAATAAGATTGAATCTTGAAGTCTTTTTGATCCCTTACTCCTTTGATTATTTTTAGCTTGAAAAACTCTCCAAAGGTTATCTAATAATATCCTTGTGAAAACTCTAAAGAGGATTTATATAGGAGATGGAAAAAATAAAGTTTGTGCAAACGACACGATTAAGTGCCTTAGTCGTGTAACTTACTGCCATATGTGTCTTCTCTCTCTCTTTTCTTTTCAAAACTGGGAATTACACAACGAAGGAGATGATTTTGACGTTTGGTCATGTCACTAGCTGTAATACTTCAAAATAAGCTCTAAATTTACCCGAAAATGACACAGTCATGCCGTTTGGTTGTGTCAATCTTCAAATATTCATAATTTGCTCATTTTAGCTTCGATTTAAGTGAAACTTGTTTCTATCTTTTCGTTTTCTTACATAGATAATTTCAAAACCTAAAAAAGAAAATTTTACTCAATTAATTTTTATTGTCTAAAAATAAACTCAAATATTAAGGAAAAAATTATGAAAAATTACTAAATAAAATATAACCAATTTAGAGCTTATCAGCTACTCACGACCAGTGGTGCATTAAATTGACTCATTTTAGTGAGTAGGTCACAACCACTAATTATATTTGGTTGTTCTAGCCATTGTAAGGCTAGGGGATAATGGACAGCAACTTGTGAGGGATCGCATGAGGGCCTTTAAGTGGCCTCCAACCACCCTTAGTTGGAAAGGCATTTTTTTATTTTTACCTTTTTTTTATCTCTTTTTTTAATTTTTAATAATTTACACAAACTAATATATTTATCATTTACATATATACTTATAAATCCATACTTATGTATATATTTATATTTCGATTTTTTTTTTTGCATTTTTTCTTATTTTACCTTTTTAAAATTCTTTCTATTAATTTCATTATATTTCTATAATTTTATATTTTTAGGTTGGGCTAATAGATTTGCATGACGTATCATTTAGTAACGAAAAAGTTAACACTGTTAAAAAAAGTCTTTGTTTGCAAACATTTTCAAACGTAGAGTATTCAAATAAAAATTTTAATATATTTAGAACTCAAGGTCCTAAATTTATACTTTAATCAATTCACCTAACTATTGCTTAAATACAAAACCATAAGTATTCATCCATAACAAGCTATAAGGATAAACGTACACCTTAAGAAGGTTAGTAAATTACCTTTCCTCTATCAGCAATAAACTTGAGAGTTCCTCTTATAATAATATGTCTCCTTAGTCACGTATAATGTGATTAGTAATAAGTCATTAGATAATTACAAGGGTAAATTATTTTACCTTTTAAAAAGCATTGAAATTCTAGGAAAACTCTAATTCGAAAACTGCAATACTATAACTCCTATCAAAATTGGGAGTATGGTTAAAGTAACCTATATAAATGTAATTAGACTAATGAATTGGGTCCTATAAATTTGAGGAAGCGTAAAGCATACATGTAATCACCCAGACTTGCCATGCTTGTGTTTACCATTTAACCTCTAGTTGCCTGTTGGACCCATAAAATGGTATGGTCACTGCAAATAGCAAAGCAATAAAAGCATACATGTGATCATGATTTATAAAGAAAATAAGTTAAAACAAGAAATCTCAAGATAAATAACAATGGCTTTCAATCTATGTTCCAAAGCCAAATCTAAGGGAAAACATGATTATAATCTTTTTCGTAGCCAAAGTTTAGGTAAAACTATAGTAAACCTAATGTAAATCCTAAATAATAGTTTTATGATTGCATCTAGAAAACAAAGGAGAATATAAAGAAGTGAAGTGTGGTATTAAAGGTGATTTGTAGATTTTTGCCCTTACTTTTATAGTTGGGGTGTACCATCTAGATATATGTTATGTGCTATCTAAATAGGATGGATGTGTTACTAAACATTGTATTAATATCTTAAAATAGGATAAATGATGACATCTTCATTAAATTACTCCATATTATAGAGTGTAATACCTTACATGTATAATAACATGGACTTTTAATTTAAAAATCAAAAGAAAACTTTTAGATGGTTTGAAAATGTCATCATGGTGATGGTGCTTCTAAGCTAATGATGTCACTTGCAAGGCATTAAAGCTCACCGATATGAACAATATAAGCAATAAGATGCAAGTCTTAGTTTAGCTACAAAACCCATTTCCATAAACCTATGTTAGTTTGTGAATTCCAATTGCTGTCTTAGTTTCTCCATCATAAATATCAACACAATCATTAATTTTAACTAATCATTACCCTATTTTCCTTAATGTTGATTGCACCAACAATATGACAATAACATGTGATTTAAACTAATTTCTTTCATCAATCAAACTTGCATATGTAACTTACAATGCCAATTTTAGTTTTTGTACATGAGGTAAAAGTTTTCCATTAACTTACACCTATTTTCTCATGTGTAAGCAAATGTATATCTTTCTTCTTTTGTTATTTTAAATGTATGAGTATAAGCATATATTTTTGGTCTCCATCTATCATATTACAGGTGTAGGTATAAGCATACCTTCTCTTCTTCTACTATGTTCTTGGTTGTATTGGGGCTTTAGACAAAGAAAGATAGTGATGCAAAGAGAAAAGTTCTTTCAACAAAATGGAGGCCACATGCTGCAAAAACTTCTTGCTAAACACAAAGGTTCCATGGAGACTACAACAATATTTACTGATGGAGAGCTCAAAAAGGCAACAAAGAATTACCATGAGAGTACTATATTAGGTCAAGGAGGTCATGGAATAGTTTATAAAGGAGACTTGGGCAACAAAATAGTTGCTATAAAAAAGTCCAAATTTGTAGATCAAGCACAAGTAAAGGAATTCATAAATGAAGTAGTAATCCTCACTCAAATCAATCATAAAAATGTGGTAAAATTGATTGGATGTAGCCTAGAGAAAGAAATTCCACTTTTAGTTTATGAGTTCATTACAAATGGAACGGTTTTTGATCACATACACAGAGTTGGCCATCCTGCACTTATGTCTTGGAAACCTCGCTTACGTATCGCTGCAGAAACTACTGGAGCACTTTCATATCTACATAGTGATGCTACTACCCAGATCATACATGGAGATATCAAGACTGCTAATATACTCTTGGATGCTAATTTCATAGCTAAGGTTTCTGATTTTGGAGCTTCGAGGTTAGTTGCTGTTGATCAAACACAAGTTTCCATGCTTGTATAAGGAACGCTGGGCTATTTGGATCCTGAATATATAAACAGAATGGAATTGACTGATAAAAGTGATGTTTATAGTTTTGGTGTCGTCCTTGCCGAGTTATTGACTGGAATGGAGGCCCTTTCCTTTTCAAGACCAGAAAAGCAAAAGAGCTTATCAATGTACTTTGTTTCCAAATATAAAGAAGGAAATTTGCTTGAAATTATTGATGAAAGAATTTTTCAAGATGAATTTGTTGAAGAAATCATGGAAGTTGCAAAGCTTGCAACTCGATGTCTACAAATGAGAGGTGAGAAAAGACCATCCATGAAAGAGGTTTCAATGGAGTTGGAGGGACTTCTTAGGGCAACGGAAAGGCATCCTTGGGCAGAAAGTAATCTTGATGAGACAAAACACTTGCTAACTGAACGTGTTAATGAATACGGTGAGAATACTGCAAGCAACTCAATTACATATGATAGCGTAAAGAATCAATTGACATTTAAAATTGGAAGTAGGAGATGAAGATGTGTATTACCTAATAACCATCCATTTAAGTATCATGCTTTGTTGATAGTCCAATTGTAATGTCATCATCTTTTCACTACATGCTTATTGTTATGTTAGATTGATCATGTGTAAATTGATGTTATATGCCCCTCATCTTTGTTTCTTCTACAATTGTGTAAGCTTAATTAAACAATCTTATTTATTACATATAATGTTTTCCTGGTTATAAACTATAATATCAATAGTTTCCAATTGGTTATGTTGATTGATGAATTCAGTGTGTTAGTATTTTGTACCTTAAATATAGATATAGGAATTATATTTTTATTGATGAGATACAACTTAGGAAGAGAATTTGAAATATGAGGTAATACATAATCTTAATGCAAACTAACAAAATGAAAGTGCAAACTCAATAGATATGTACAAACCATACGTGCTACATTAATTCCATGATTCACGCTAATCATGGAAATTGGCTGGCATAGCTATAGCTTCAAAATTGGTGTATGCATTTCATTTTAGAACTTATTCATTAGGACGTTTTCGAGAACCCCATGAAGGTTAGTTAGGGAATCTAAAGTTCTTGACTTGATTTTTTAGAGAAGTAAACCCCTTATTTCAAGAGTTGTTATACTCATCCATTGGTGTAAATGGTATGTTTTTGTAAGAGCTTCCACTACAAACCATAATTAAGAAGTTGACAAATGGAATGAAAACCATCATATAGAGAGCGAGAAGAGATAGTACAAACTAACGTGAATGCATTGGAGGTAGCAAATGGAGGTTAAGAGGTAAATGGCAGCAAGAGAATATATTTAGGTTAAGAAAAAACACAAGAAAAAACATAGCCACATTACATTATAAAAACATGGCCATGTTGCACCTAAAAGGGACTACGTTTAGACTAATGTGGCCAAATTGGATCTTGCCAATTGAAAGCCAACATTGGTGGCAAGAATGACATTGCTAAGTTGTTAAGCAACGTACTTATGTTGTTTTAGCTCATTTTATCTACACCAATAATATAGGCACTTTAAATTAAATATGCCCATGTTGTGACCATGTATAATTATTTCGTGGACATTGGCTACTACTTTTTTTAAAGTTTCGTTGTTGGTCATGTGAAATATGGCTAGTTGATTGGTGCAACCATAACTATGATGGACAACTGATTGTAAGCAAATAATAAGAAGTATTGTAGGAGAGGTTGTAATGTTATGGATGTAAAATGGAGGGCTTGAATCCCTTTTATAGAGTTAAGAAGCTTGACTATTGGCGTTGCTTTCATTTTTTTTTTTTTAAAAAACAATAATCTAAACATTGCTAGGAACATTGTTCCCTAACTCTTCCAACACCTCCTCTTAGCCCCTCACCAATGAACAGTCAAGTTTCTTAGATCTACAAAGGGGGATTCAAGCTCCCTATTTTACATCCAGAGCATCACAACCTCTCCTACAATACTTCCTATTACTTGCTTACAATCACTTGTTTATTATACCCATGGTTGCTCCAACAAACTAACTATGGCTTTCATTCCAAAAAAACCTAACAACAACCCAAACGTACCTCAAAACATTGTTTCTCAACTTTACTAGCACCTCGTCACTCAAAAATGAGTTTATGGAATCACTTATAACTTCCAAGGTCCTCAATGTGAAATTGTATCCTTAACACTTTCACTTTTCTTTTATTTTTATCTTTTTATTCGATTTTTTTTAAATATTGACTAAAAGAATACCCTAAACAAAAAACTAAGAATATAAGGGGGAGAAATGGGATGTGTACAGCTTTTAAAACTAAATTTCTTTTATTAACATTAAAAGAAAAGTGGAAATAAATAGCATAGGCATGAATAATAAGGAACTAATGATGATACGTAACTTAGCACTAAAAGGGAAAATGCTCTCTAGCCAAGCTACCTCCCCTTCATATTCCCCCCTTTTCTCTCATAATAATAATAATAAAAAAGGACCAAAACACCTAATGAATAAGAGGTTAAATCCTTCTCGTCAACCTTTCTCCTCCAATTTTACATGTTCAAGAAGCAGTTAGCTTCTTGTTACATTACCATAGGCTGAAGGATAAAAGTCGTGTAAAAATTAAGTAATAAGTAATAGTCCCAATGCTTACAAACATCATTTCTTTTACAAAGATGAATTGGAAATGGAATACTCATAAGATGTTTATAGTGATGATGATGATGATGAATTGAGGGAATTAAACTCCAATTCATCTTCTCTAGGCTACATTACCATTGCCTTTGCTATAGAAGAAAAGAAACATATTCAGAAGCAATGAAACATAACCTTAATTGTTAAACTCTATGGCTTATCTTTAGGATACAAATAATATTTGCGCAGTTAAAGGCTTTATGGTCCTTTGCAAGCTTTAGTATGATTGGTGTAGGATGGTTTTTACACAATCTAATTTTAAAATGAAGAAGACATCAAGAGAGTTATCTATGATGTGCCCTTGTTTATTTATGGGCATTTCCTTACAATTGGACGTTAGGAACCAAACTTCAAAGCATCTAAGGCATCCTTCAATTCAGTAGCAGTGTGGGTTCGATTAAATGAACTTCATTTGAACTATTATCATAAACGAACATTAAAGAGGATAGGCAAAAAGATTGGTCCTCTACTTCCTTAGGATACATATACCTACAATACAAAGAGAGGGTAGTTTAGTTGTGTAGCACTCGTTTAAAATATCAAGAAAGAAAGAGAGAGAAGGAGGTAGGTGGGGAAGGGGAGTAAAAGGGTGGTGAATTGATATCTTTATTAAAAATTAAAACTTTTTCGAATTAAAAAAGTCCCCTCTTAATAACTTAATATGGTGTTTGTCATAATAAATTAGGTACAAAAGAGCAATAATAATAATAATAATGCAAGAAAAATAATAAAGATAAGGGAAGAGAGAATTAGTCAAGCTATTAAAAGAGTTTCAACCTTATACCTATTGCTCTCTTCTAACTCTATTGTTGGGGACCTGGTCTTCTTGATTGGTACCTTTCCACTGGTTCAAACTCAATAACCAAATGAGAAAACTTGAGGTTACGATAGATATCAGTTATTCCTTGTCCTACCTTATTAGATTCTCCCTAAGCTATATATAAGCTATAAAGATCTCCCTAAACCTTATATTCACTCAAACATAAACTCTTGAAAATAATTAGAATATAATGAGGAAATACAAAGTATATATCATCTGTAACAAATTTCCATAAGTACAAAAACAATAGAATAGCCAATCTATTTTGTGTAGTTTTTGACAAAGTTTCTAAAGTAGTTTCTAAATGCTTTTGTTCTTGTATATGAGTTATAGTAAAGTGCTTTGATCTATGTTTTTCTAAACTATTTTAGTTTGCTACACAAATTATATTAAAAACTCTTTAGGAGTGATAGTTAGAAAAGGCTAGTTCTCTTCTTTTTCTTGAAAACCTTCCTTGATCTTATCTTGTTTTATCCATTTGGAAGCAAAAATCCCTAGAAAATAGGAACAAGACCTTCTACTCCTGAATTTAAACATTTGAAAATTTTGAATAAGTTGCTATTACCTTCTAGTGGATTCTTAAATACTTAGTTATCCACTGATTGTGAACTCATGTATTTCTTATAATTCTGAATTTTACTTTTAAGTTCTCAAAAATTCAAAATTCAAAAAGCATGATATGCTCAATAGTGGATATGCATGAACTTTCTCTTGATCTTTTCACTTGTATTTGTCCATAAAATTGAACAAAATTCATGTAGATTTTTTATGGATATCCTTGCACACAATACTAAGATATATTCCTATGATTTTGAAAAATCTATTCTAGATAATCTTGCATTAGCTGATAAAATCCGGAAAAATCATATCTTCTTTAAATTTAAATCGAGATAATCTTGGAAAATATATCTTTATTCAATTTTCAAATCTGCTCACATTCTTCTCTTTAAAATTTAAAACCCTAAGATATATACTCTCTTCAACACTTTAGAAGCTCGTATCTAGTAGCGTAACCAATCTTCATCTGGTTCGAAAAACCAACAATTCAAAAGAACTTAAGTTTTAAATTTTGATCTAAGTTCATTATTTATCTCAAAAACTATAGCTTCTTTTTTTAACTAATAAATCTGAAATTCTTGCTTTCTTAGAAATGATATTAGCAGATTTGCGTTTATGTCCTCAAATCTTGCTTGTACTATTTTCTTCAAACAACTACTTTTCATGCTTCGCGGTATGAAAACTTTTTAGACTTTAAAATTCTTAAATAAATTAGAGATCAATCCTTTTTAATATCCTCATGGACTTGTATCTACTCAAGTAGAATGGAATTGAGCATGTTTCCTGATATATTCAATAAAAAGGAGCTGGGTCTTCTTTTGTATTTGTCCAACTTAAATATTTCTAAACCAAACAACTAATCTATAGCTTTAAGCCCTACTCTCATTCCTTTTTTACCAACATTCTGAGCACAGTCTTCAATAGTTCTGTTCATTTCAACCGTCAATACTTTTTGACCTAGCTGCTGATCCACATTCTGACATATTTTAAAATTGGGTATTTCAAGTACTTCAACTCTTCCAATACTCTGATTTCTTTTAGATACATTATAAAAGTTCTTGCACAGTTGTTTCTCTTGTTAAATACATTTTAGTTTTTTTATTATCATCAAAATTTGTTAAGAAAGAACGCAATAACTTGTTTTTGTGTACAGATAAATTTCGATGCACGTTTGTTACACGCAACGAAAATCGTAAAACGGACATTTTGACTTCAACATGAAGGCATTCGATGGACTTCTTCCAGTTGTGGATGTTTAGGCACATCAATTCCACTTACTCAAAGAGATTCAATTGCACAAATGAGGAAAAACAACATACACCAGTGGAAAGTGAATGCAAGAATTTGCCAAAAACTGTCCAGAAAAAGATTTTAGCTTGGAGAAAAAAGAAAAACAAGTAGAAAATAAAATCTCTGAGCACAATAATAAATGGATGGCTAATGGTTACGGAGATTGGACTTTAGTATCGAGAGAAAAGCTTAATAAAAATAATAAGCAGATCATGGGATAGGTGGTGAAAAACAAAGAAGGCATTAAGGAGAACTGTGATAATGATCATGAGCAAAAGCCATGATTTTCTAATACAAGAGTTCCTAGGGATACGATAGCTAGTTTTGTGCTATGACGCATGCTGTAACGAGGAAAAACCAGAGACCATGGACCTGAAAATCCACTACATCCAATGCTACCAAAGAACCTATCATGTCAAGGAATTGGAGAAAGAAAAAGTTTCAACTGAAGGATATTATAAAACCAAGGTTGATCATTCCCAAACTCCTCCATTCACTTTTAAAGCAAATATAGAGAGCTTTATCTTGCAAAGCAAAAGAATTACTCAAATTAAAAAAAAAAAAAAAAAAAATAGCAAGACAACTTCAAAAGAATGGATCAAAAAGTCATTCTCACATTTAATATCAAAATCCTCCATCCAAAAAGGGACTCTCCATGGATAGACCTGCGGTATAGGGTCATGTACATGGATTGCCAACACACGTGGGACAAAGTGCCAATCAACTAGGACGATACGAGGCACGTGGAGAATGCACTTCCGCCAAAAAGCCAAGTGCCTCGGATTCGCATTATAACAATAAAGAAGAGAGGCTCCATCTTGAAAACCAAGTCAGGCTTGACCATTAGGACAAGGAAGGGGTTTCTAGCAATGATACCTATCCCAGTAATGCAAAGCAATTATCACCCTCGTTATCTGATTAAATGTGGGAACGAACCTTAAAAGTTGCGGTGGAGAAAATTTACAGGACGGACAACATGAGGCCACCCCAGATGTTAATTCCAATCTCTTACTATCTGAAGGCGGTGGTTCCGAAGTCGCTGTTGTTCTAACTTAGGAATCTTGGTGTTTGATCAGGATGTAATTAGAGGCTTGATTAGAATATATTTTCAAAATCTTTTCTCTGCAGGCAAGCAAGCCTGTCATATTGTTGATCCTTTGCTAGAAGAGATCTGTTATGGACTTAGGAGCATGATAAGGTCTTACTAATGCAACGTCTGAATGGTAGAGAAATTTATGATAGCTTGCTATTGAAAGGACCTTAGAAAGCCCCAGGAAAAAATGGCCTTCATATCTTTGTCTCTCAAAAATGTTGGGGTTTCATTGGGCAATCAATAGAGAGTTTGGCCCTGGAAATCTATGCAAATCAATGCGTCCTTGAGCAACTGAACCAAATGCAGATATGTCTTGTGCCAAAGCAACAGGATGCAAGTCATAGAAAATAATATCGACCCTTTACAATTATTTATAAAAATTCTGGTAAGGAGACTAAGTCCTTTTCTAGACTCTCTCATACATCCATGTCAAGCAAGTTTCATTCCTAGAAGCAAAGTAGCAAATGACATTGTCTTATTGAATGAAATCTTGCACAAATGTAACAGGAAAAAAGATAGTAGGGGTTAGATGATAAATAAAATAGATTTAAAGAAAGCTTTCGATACAATTGAATGGGACTTTCTCCATCAGATGCTTATGAAGTTCAATTTTCCAAAGGAATAGATTAAGCTAATCAACTCTTGTATTTCCTTTACTTCATTTAAAGTTCTGGTTAATGGAGCTCCTTTAGAAGTTTATAAGCCAAGTAGAGGAATAATACAAGGTGATCCCCTATGCCGAGTAGGATGATTGAAGTGGAAGTTCAAAAGAAGACTTGGTTTCCTTTTAAGATTAGAAGTAGGGATCTAAGAATCTCACACATTTCACTTTATTGCTAAGGCAACTAAGGAGAATACTTTAACAATCTTGCATGTCCAAACCCTATTTTAGCAATTCATCGGTGAGAGCAAATAATGAGAAGTCTACTATTTTCTTCTCAAAGAATGTTTGAGACTTAACAAAAGAGGAAATAGTTGATATTTCAAACTATAAAGTTTGTTTGAGTTTTGGAAAGTATTTGGGTTTCCTCTTAATAAAGGTGGTCAAGTCAAATGTTCTTAATTAAACTACATCACTAAAAAGACTTAGAAACCTAAGTGGATGGAAGTTGAAAAATTTAAGCACGGCTAGTAGAGTTGTATTAGAAAAATCTATTTTGGAATCTTTACCAATTTATTACATGCAAGTTGGTAAGCTCGTAGTGAAAATATTAAACAAATTGTCACTCATTATTAGCAACTTCATATGGAATGGGGTTCAAGATGAAAAGAACATTCATTAGATAGATTGGGGTTGAATTGTCAAACCAAAAGAAGAAGGTGGATTGGCATGCAACATTGTAAACTTGGTGAAGCCTCTTTTATATTAGAAATCCAGAAATATTGGGATTGTTCTTGAGATATTCTTGGGTTATCACATAAAAGTTATATTGAAAAGGTACTCAAAAAGTTTAGCATACCATATTGTAAACTAGGTGATACCCCTGTTACTAAAGGAGACAAGTTCTGACTAAGTCAATGCCCCAATAATGACCTTAAAAGTAAAGAAATGGAAAAGGTCCCTTATACTTCAGCCATAGAAAGTTTAATGTATGCTCAGGAATGTATGCGTCTGGATATTGCATATATTGTTGGAATACTAAGGAGATATTTAAGCAATCCAATGATAGATCATTGGAAAATAGCCAAACGAGTCATGAGGTACTTATAGAGAACAAAGGATTACATGCTCACATATAAGAAATCAGATTAGTTGGAGGTTGTTGGCTACTCTGATTTTGATTTTGTTGGATGCCAAGACAGTAGGAGATCCACATTAGGTTATATCTATTTACTTGCTGAAGGAGCAGTTTTTTGGAAAAGTGCTAAGCAGACACTCATAGCCTCTTCCACTATCGTAGTAGAGTTTATAACATGTTACAAGGAATCTAATTATGGAATATGGTTGTAGAACTTTGTCACTAGGCTGCGCATTATAGATAGTATTGAAAGACCACTCAAGATATATTATGACAATAAATCGGCAATATTATATTCCAATAATAATAAGAGCTCGATAAAGTCAAAAAAACATAGACATTAAGTTCCTAGTTGCGTAAGAAAGAGTTCAGAATTAGTAAGTGTCTATAGAGCATATTGGGACAAACTCCATTGTTGCGGATCCACTTACTAAGGGATTATTACCCAAGGTCTTTTATGAGCATATTGCTCATATGGGTGTTACACATTTTCAAATTATATAGTTTTAATGGGAGTTTGTACTTTATGTTAGTGTTTATTTTTAAACTTGTTATACAGATTATGGTATAGTTAGGGTTATAGTTAGTTTCAGTTCTAAGGCTATTTTCGCTAATGAGATATTTCAATAAAATTTAATTTTGAACTCGTTTTGACTAAGGTATTAAAGTTGGACTAGTTGGAAATAGACATGTTGGACCAAATTACATGTAATTTCCATGCTATACATCTATACTTGATTCATGTCATTTGATTGTGTCAATGAACATGTCCATGTCCACTGAAGGATTAGTTACAATATATATAGCAAAACCTGCTTTGGTCTTATGTTGATATGATTGATAGACTAGATTATTTGGAAATGCATTCAAGAATAATAATGATTTTTTTTTTTTAGTACTCATAAGTTTTATACACAATTATAAAGTCACACATATAGCCCAAGTAGGAGGTTGTTAGGTTTATTTTAAATAATAAACTATATGGGCTTATATGTGTTATTAAATAATAATTATGTAATAAGGCTATTATATTGTATAAAATCCAAATTATAGTGGTCAAATAAAATTATGGATTTTAATGTATTTAAAATAAGTATGAGTTAATATGTGTAGAGACCGGAATATTAATTTTAGTTTTATGATGGGCTAGACTGGAAATAATAATAAAAAGTTAACAGGTGGTTAACCAAAAATTTTCTATATATATATATATATATATGGTTATGGTTCTCAAATTACGTTCTATTCTCTGTAGCCTCCCATCACTAGAAAGGATAAGAGACAACATCTTAGGAATTTTTGTGATAGACTTAGAAGACCAAAATGCCAAATCAATTTTAGAAGTTTTCCAATATAGACTTATATATGTTCTTGCACACCAATTTCATGCCCTAATTTTATATATGTATTATTCTGACGTTCTTCAGTTTATATAATTAAAAGATTATTTATCCAAATCTTGCATCTTGTACTCTTTATTCTCCTGGCTGTGCTAAAGAAGAAATTATTCAAGGAAAAAAAGAAAAGAAAAGAATAACTAGGAACTCCAGAGTCTTAATATGTAATGGGCATAAAAGCTGATTCGCGGAAACAAAAGAACAAATGGTCAACGTGCAACCACTTGCAGGAGTTAAATTGCATTTTTCCTTTCCTTTTTATGCTTTTATAATTATTTAATTTCTATATTACTTAATTAATTGATAAAGGCAATGTTATCATTTTATGAAATTAATTATTATAAACTAATTAGAAATTAACATGTGTTAAATGTTGATGAAATTTTTTACAAATTTAACAGAAAACCCTCTTTTCTCAAACGTACTAAAAAGACTCTAAGAATTGAAAGAGTATAAAAGATTAAGGAGTCAAATAGAAAGTAGATAAATTGACTAAATATATACTTTTTCCATAAGAATATACTAAAAAGATAGAAGTTCCAAGTGTGCTTGGTTGCCTGCAGAAATCACGTGTCTTTATCTGCGCGAATTGAACTATTTTTAACCAAAACGAACTAACTTGCAAGAAAAGGAAGGACAAAAAAAACAAAAAAAAAAAAAAGAGAGAGAAGAAAAAACTAACTTTCGTAGGAGAATCTTCACTCCACTTTTTCTATGATAATATTTATACATATTAATTTGATTTTAGTTCTGCTGCATTTAACTAGGTCTTATTTTAAGAACTCTAGTATTGGTACCTCTTGATTAATAGATGTCTCTCTAAACAAATTAAAAATACTGGTATATTGTTTGTCGTAGGAGTTGATAAACGAAATTAGAAAAGGTTAAAATTCAATTTAAATACAAATGATGATAGTTTATATCAAAATAGATTTGAAATTGGTAGTAAAAATATAAAGAAAAATGAATGAAATGGAGTGATAGACAAATATGGTAGTATTGATAGGAAATTTTTACCAAAGGCCCGTTAAGGCACAAAGCGACCTTGCAAGAACTTAACCCATGTCCTTTAATCCCATTCCGACCTAAATCTGGAAACAGGATCCTGACTACGTGAAATTAATTTAGCTAAGCTAAGCTAAGATGCCCTCATGAAGAGCTTAGACCAAATAGAAAAAGCTACGGACCACTTTGATTAGCTTGGAAATTAAGAGCTGCTAACTTCAATCGGCATGACTTGGTCAAATGCTTAGAGCACAACTCTTGGATGTTTGAATTAAGACAAGAAGGCGAGAGTAGTTCAGCAGTAACTACATAAGTAAATGCTCACTACCCATGTCCTTTACAATGAGGAAACTATGCGGAAGCTTATTCCCCATGTGACAAACACATTAACCATCGGTGGGAGGATGGTTACAAGACTGTCTGTAAATATTGCCACGAAGGCATAAGGTAATCTCTTTTAGCCTACTTAACTTTCACTTTATTATTAATTTTCTTCCTCTCATTTCGGTCTTTTAGTTAGATATCGGAGTGGCAACCAGGGTTGTCCTAGCACCCCTTTTACCTAACTATTTCCTTTTGCAGGCCAAGCTTTCAATCTTAAGCCTGGATCCAACTTGTTAATTTCGACTGTCAGCAGGTAGAAATTCAAGTGGTTCCACTTTAAAGGAGTTATTAATCAAAACACAAAATATGATTCAATTGTAGTTCTGTTTCGATCCTTCAATCGAATTGGACCATATTTTGCCAACGCTAGTAGAACTTAATGCACATTCCACTTGAAACAAAATTGTATATGAGTTCTTTTTTTTCATTTTCATTTTAGTATTGGCTAAATATCCTATGGGAAATAGTTTTGATACCTTCTTCTCCTTTATACCGATATAAGTTCAGAGTCAGCAATAGCTTATCAAGGAAAAATTTTAAATAGACTAAGTCTATAGAAATCAATTTCATGCTATCAATGTATCAACAGATCAGTCCCGTCGACCGACACGATGACAACGTAACAAGTCTTTATTGGGAAATCGTGTGGAGAATTTTTCACCATGCAAATGTGTGGAAATACCCAAAGACTACTTTCGAGTTTAGACAACGAGGTGACCGTAATCGTAACGTTGGTTGATGGGACGACTGAGTCGATACTTAATACAAACATAAGAAGACTAGAAACACTTTATTTTATTTTTTTTTGTCGTCGCTAAACAACACAATAAGGTTGATCGATGGTATATCCTATGGGCATGTGTAATGTAAAACCTCACAAAAATCATTAAAGGAAATATTGAGACATGGTACAGGAAATAAAAAGAATCAAAATTAAGATAGAAACAAGTAACAAGAATTAAAGAGAAGGGACAAAAATGGAAATTCTCTCTCAGGCTATAAAAACTCTGTTTTAACTTAGGATTTATTTTAACTCTAATGTTTTGTGTAGCCTCTCTTCAAGAACACCTAGGGGATGTCTGACTTAGATAAGAGCCTCACCAATGTTTTGTTTCGGCTTGTATCCATTGAGAAAATTCCATCTTAGTTTATGTCAAGCCCTGAAAAGGTAGAATTGTAATAATCCCGTCGTGTGAGCCATTTCAAAATAGAAACTATTTTAGGCTTAATTTACACCAAACGTACTCGACTCTACCCTTTTGAAGTATGCAATTCGATATATGTTTATTACAAACCTATTGAATAATTATTTGAAATAATTTATTAAAAATAAACTTATAGTTTGACTTTACAAAAAGTCGTAATATATCTCACAAGTATCTGTTATTTCATATATAGATTAGAATACTGAAAATTATTAAGCCCCTTAGGGAAGCTTGTGTAGTTTTGCTTAAAAGTTAAGAAAGTCCATACTAAAGACAATAACCAACTATTTTTTGTTACATCTTCCTCCCTATCCTAGTTTGCTAGTACTTTGGTTTGGGGTAAGTGTTTATAATTCATTTGGAACTTATAAAACAAACTATAAGAGAATGAAAGATAACTTACTTGGTAAGTGGGGTAAAGATAGAAATATGCATTCAATACATCACAAGTTGAGTTTTTAATCAAGTTAGTTAAATGCAGAACATGTACAAGAAAATGTCATCACACGACATTATTCAGTCTGTTGTAAGATTAAAGAAATTTCGCTCGCTCTAATCCGAGTTAAGAAGTTTGACATCATGCACTCATGAATCAAAACCAAACAAGGACTTGTGCAATAGAGAACACTCTCCTTCTGTGACCACCTTCGAATCACGATATCCAACCTTATTATAGCCTCCTCTCCTATCACTTAGTTCGACTAAAGATGGAAAAATGACCATTTTGACTATTTTTATAGAAGGGAGTCTGTATTTGGCTTGAGAATTCTAGACATTATCTTTAATGGGTTACGATGTATATCAAGTTAGATGTTAAGTCGAGTTTGAGTTAGATCATTTTTTAGTATGAACAATCAAACTCAAATAATTCAAGTATAATAATATTTGCAAAGTAACTATAACATGGAGCTTAGCTCCCATCACAGCAAATCAAATCTCAAACACAAGCGCTGCATACATACAAACAATTAACTACAATCATAAGCAAATTTATACCAAGGTCTCTAGATATTCAGAAACATACCTCAGAATGTTGTGAAACATTAATCTCACTTATTTATATTAAAGTTTACTCTAATAAATCTGGGACGTTAAGGCTTCATTTACTTAGAAGTCCTATATATATCCAAACTCAGATTCAGTTTTCGTAACATTTACAAAAACATCAGGGTTTTATCTAGTATTTGATTGAGGTATTATTTATCTAACTATTAAGTAGAGTGGTGTATGTATATATGTATTGATATACTTACACATTGTATATATATATATATATATATAACACATATATACTTTAAGTATTATATTTTATTATACATAAGTTATATTAAATTATCTAAAGTTACTTAATTGTAATAAGGTCAATACAGTTGAGTTCGCCTAAGCTTGGCGACACATGTTAGGGGTTTTATTTAAAAGATGTTTTCTAAAGGGTATTTCTAATCTTAGATAACACCACATTGATATCGTATTATGTAAATAAGATATATTGTTCCTCGATTTTTCTATAAAATATGATAAATCTAACATTACTGAATCTTAGCATTTATATACCATATCCTGATGTCTATGATAGTACAAAATATAACAATGAATAATCCTAACTAGTTAGGGTATTTTTTCATTGTAATTTAATCAAATAATTGATATATTTTAAGATACTATTACTAAATACATATCTTGGTTATTAATTAAGCTATTTAACTAGGAAAATTCATAGTAAATAGCACAAATCATCAAATATTTTTACGAAAATTCTTGTAGACTTAGAAAAATATATGGAACTCAACTAGCAACTTGTCTCGTACAATTGGGTTTATCGTTTATATACGTAAAATTATAATTTTACTTCCAAATCATAGTTAACTAAGCAAATAATAAGACTTTTACACCAAATTAATTCCAATTTGTCTTGACATCATTTCAAACATCTAAAATTAATTAGATCCTAATTTCATTAATTATTTAACCCAAAATCAATTTATTTCATAAATTACCCTATTTTTACCCATTTTTAGGGCCTAAAAATGCAAGAAATACTAACTATATACAAAATCGAAATTGGGATACATAGAAATAAACTATATATAATATGTATCTTATAGAAAAATTTTAGGCTTAAAAAAATATCATTTAATATATTTATTTTTAATTTGAAAATTTGAGTGAATAGTGCATTTCTTCATGAGATACATAAAATAATCATAATTTTACAAAAAATAAAATACAGCATGAAAACATCCTAGCAATAACTTAAGAATAATATTTTTCAAATTTTTCTTAATTGATTTAATATTTTTTTATAAAGTATAGAAAAATAAGGCAGAAATTTGATATACTTGTTCATCGGAGCTCCAGCCACCATGAGTCGGTGAGAGTTTGTTGGTAGGTCTAGTCGATGGTGGCTCTACTAGGTGTCAATAGGGCTCCATGTTAGGTCATCGGACGGTTGGGGATTCACGTTAGGTTAGTACCTTGCTTTGTTTTCTTTTTTTTTTGTCTAATTTTTTTAAAAAGTGTTTTTGGTTGCCAAAATGTGAAATATAAGTCCTAGTATCCTATTTATACTAGGTTAGGTCGGTTGCAAATTTTCTTAACCATTAAGTAATTATTATTTTTATTTATTTAGTTGTTCTTTTAAGAAATTTGCAAGTATGAGGTGTCTCCTTTTTATTTAATTGCTTTTGACACAGCTGGTTATTTTTTTAAGCTACTCCAAATTTAATCCAATTATATTCTAGGTTATTTCTTGTTTTTTTCTTTTTCTAATTTTTAGATGATATTTTAAGGTATCTTGGTATTTTGATTTAGTATTTAGTGATTTTGTTAATATATGGTTATATATCCTATATATATTATAAACGTAATGAGTAATTCTATATATGTAATCATGTTTCTAACATGTTTTTTGTTTTTAAAACATATTTCCTATTTAATTTTGCAAATTTATCACTTATTACATATAATTATATAATTTTGATTTAATTTATGTGTATATTTATTATATATATCGGGTATATTTATAAAAATACATATATATTCATATAGTATATTATGAGATATTATTACCTTTTATAGCTTAAATAACCTATTTGTAAGTCTCCGTTGCATTTTAGGATCAATTTTAAAGGTTCCGATAGGTTTTATGTTATTTTGAATAATTATACTTCTAAGGCCAAAATTGAGTTTTTAGGATATTATCTTTAAAATCTAATTTTATTGGGTCACTTCGACTAACTTTTCTAACTAAGTCATAAAGTTTAGCCTCAATCGAATATATTTTCTCGAAAGCTTTAAATTTGGGTATAATTGCCCTAGATGCAATTTTAGGGTTTCATATAAAGTAAACTCTCACCATTTTGATTATATTCGTAATATCTTATTATATTTTTTACTTTTAAGTGTACAAGAATTCCTCGATTAGGGTTATCATGCTTTTTGTAAGTTTCTAGCCTACTCGATTTATTTTCTTAAATATCCTATATCAACTATTGACCCTAATTGTACAAAGATAGAGCTTTATCCTAATACTCCGATGTTTATATCTTAATTACTAATTTATGAGATATTACAATTTAGGTTATATAGTGATGTTGTAACAAGGTGCAGTTGCGGAAAAGTGGAAGTTGTTGAGTTGGAATCAAGGATGCCCTAAACTAGTAAGTGAACCACTTGATCTTCGATGAAAGAAGATAATTGTGTTAGATTATAATTATTGAATGTATGACTTTAGAAGTTGTGATTGAATTAGGTATATGGCATAACCAACGGTAATTGCAAGGTCTTTAAACAAGTTATGTTCTTTATAGATTCTTGTTGGTTGATGTTTTGATGTGGGGATACAATTGAGTTTTCCATGGATTATTGCTTGATAAAACATTACGAATGTAGAGATTGGAGTACCAAATACAAAAGTACATGCCATATATTTTTGTAGGTAGGTATAATACATACTATGTATATTAAATAATTTCCTCTCTTCATTTCCTTAATACTATTAAACTACTATTAAATAAATATAAGATTAATTTCTCGATTAAAAAGTCATTGAAGGATAGTCTACGATTCCTTAGGAATATCCTAGCTAACAACTCTCAACTTAGATACGTTTTCAACCTATTAATATAAAGTGAAAAAAGAAGTACATCAAAATAAGAATAGATCTTAGTAGGAACTAAGAATAGAATCTAATAGGCTTATTATTTTTTATGAATATTTTAACGTAAAAGTTGCTAAAAACTTTTTTATAGTTGAACCACTCATTTCCAATCCATGTACATGTTACCCTAGTGTGATGCTTGTGTTTGTGGAGTATAATTGTAACTAAATGGAATTAATCAATATTTTGAATGTTAATATTGCTTATTGTTTGTGCTTGGCTAGACTTAGGAGGTCACAATATCAATATCACTAAGGTGGCACCTCGATGATCCTTGAGTGATGTTATTCTTAATGGAGTCACTCTTGAAAATGGTTTAAGGTGGGCAGCGCTAGTGTCTAGGGATTGCTGTACTAACATCCCGATACCAATTAAGTTAGGTGGCATTTGAGGGTTGCAATACTAGTATCCTAATGCCCTCTTAGATGGTGGCTACAAATAGTGTCCCAACCTAGGAAGAAGTGGAATAATGAGTTACTCTAAGTTTGAGGTTAATTGCAAATGATCTTAAGCTATGTTGTAGTGTTGGTTAATGAAAGTTAATTAAATAGATTGTTGTTATTCTTATTGCATATATGCATATGACAATGTATGTGTGACGTATGACATGTGTATGTAGCTATGAGTTTTCGTTCTAGGCTTCAACTTATTCCTTGTGTAATAGGAATTACCATATTTATTAAAATTGGAGATTACCATCAAGACTACCAGGTGAAGGAGCAACAATCAGTTTTTATCATTATGCATACGACCTTTGAGTTAGGTTAGAGAGAATTTAATTTATGTTAAGAATCTTCTTATTCAAGGATTTAAGGAATTTATTTAGTTGTGATTTTGATTAATTAGAGAATTAAACTTTATGAGTTATTAGGGACTTTTACAGGGATCTTTAAGGATTTTTAGTTGATCATTACGCTTGACATGTCAATAGATTAGTGGGGATATGTGGTAGTCCTAGGCATCCTAAGTTGGGGTGTTACATGTTACATACTTCAACATTATTGAGCTTTTTTTTATTATTATACTAACTAATATCATATTATAATTTAGGAAGCAAGAATCAAATATGGTTCGTCCAATGGGGATTAGTGTTTACACAACTAGGCTATAATAGCCTTAGCCAGCACTGCTTAACTTTAAACAAGCTTTGTATGCAAATAAATGCTTTCTTTATAAAATAATTACTTTGATAGGAGTGTAAATACCTTATTTTTATCCTAAGTATTTTTTAGAATTTCTTTTTAAAATAAAGTAAAGATCCTAATTCAAAAAGACACAAAAAATTAAAAAATTTGAAAAAGATACAAAAAACTAAAAAATTGAAAAATACAAGTAGTAGAAAAATTAAGAAAAGCACAAAAAATAGAAAGAAATTGGAAAAATATTTTAAAAAATGGAAAAATTAGAGAAAATACAAAAAAAAGAGTGTATAAATAGGAAAAGAATAAAATATAAAATAAAATAAATAATAAATAGTTTAGAAACAAGCATTTTTAGTTCCAATAATGATTTTGTCTTTTCCATTTTAAATTAGTCCATTAAGAGTTTATTTTGATCTAGATAAGTTTGTTTCTTTTGAGTTTTAATAAGGCATAAGTTGTTTGCTCATAAATAAATTTTGTTTACAAAAATATGAGGAACTGGCTAATGGCTTGTTAGTAAGGAACATATGCATGCATATAAGAGGTTCGAGGTTCGATCCTTATACTAAGTGCTTTGTGCCTTTTACATCTTTTTACTGAAAGTGATGCATGTCGACCTTGTATTAGTTGACCATGTCACTATAGATAATCTCCTCCATCCCTTTTTTGTGTGAGTGCCATTCTCAATCTAGCTACTTCTCGAGTTTTTTCTATCCCTTTTTCTGTATGAATCAAGTTTGATTTTAAGTCTTGATGCGTTCATTTTCCTAGCCAAATCAACCCCTGAAATCTTTGAAAAACTTAACCTCGAGATTCTAGCTATTTAATTAATCCACCAAATTTGTGTAAATTGAGCAAGAATAAGAGCTTATCTTTGATTGTCATTGCGATCCTGGCTATCCCTAGATCACATTTGTCTTTTACATTTTTTTTGCTAAAAGTGACATGCGTCAACCTTGTATTAGCTAGCCATTTCATTGTAGATCATCTCCTACACCCCTTTTTCCTGCAAGTGCCCTTCTCAATCTAGTTACTTCTTGAGCTTTTTTTTTTTTTTTTTATTCCCTTTTCCTCTAAGATTTCACCAAATGATCACATAAGATTCAATGAATCAAGTTTGATTTTAAGTCTGGATGCATTCATTTTCCTATCCAAATTGACGCTTGAAATCTTAGAAAAACTCAAACCCGAGATTTTAGCTATTTAATCAATCCACCGAATCTATGTAAGCTAAGCAAGAATAATAGCTTATCTTTGATATTCATTGCATTCCTGACTATCCCCAAATCACATTATTAAGAAAATCATATTTTTTCCTTAGAACTAGAGATTATTTTAAGCTGGTGTTGACATGGTAAATCCAACCATTATTACACTTATCGAGCTTACTTAAGCTCAAATAATCATAAAAGGAGCTCCTCCGATACTCCCTAGATCATCAACTTACTCACAATCATCTTCAAACTCTTACATTAAACTCTTTCTCTCTATCTAACTCAATCAGTCTCTTTCTTTAGCTATACAAGCTTCATGATGGTTTCTCAAATAAAACTACCACCTTTGTTGGTTTTCTCGAGTCTAAGCTCGTAAGGAAGACTAAATACAATTTCTCTCCTATGAACCCAAACCTTCCCAACCAAACGAACCATAGCTGCCACCTTCTACAACCACTCAAGACCTTAGCACTACCACTTCCTTACTCAAAAACATCTACACTACGATCACTAACACCTACTAAAACCCCTTGTAGACACAACTATAAGCTTCGACAACCCCCCCTCAAGTAGGACACAACTGCTCTTTGGACGAACTACCAACACCACCTAATTAGTTACCATTAGCCGCCACATTTCTACCAAACTACCTTTTATCAATAAAAAAACACACGAAAATGGTGTTTCCATTTGAAAAGCTAACGGGAACCATCTAGGACAAGCCTTGTCGACTACTCCTTCTCCATCTCTCGATCGCATATGCGTGGTATGTGCCTGCTCGAGTAGAATTTGAAGATTCAACCTACTTCATCCCCAAATCTACATTCCAACCCGAATTTAAGCCTAGATTCATTTTTTTTCCTTTTCTTTTTCTTTTTCCTTTATTTATTATAGTTTATTGAAAGAAAAATAACTTCTAGAAATATTAATTTTATCTTAAATTCAATAATGAAATATTGTCCTTTTCAAAGTTTTTTTCCCTTCTTTTTTTACAAAAAAAATGCTTGTTCTATGAAAATGAAAAAAATGTGTTTTCTCAAAAAAAAAAAATTAAATGTTTTATCACTTAAAAAAATTTTTCAAAATAATAATAATAATAATAAATCCTCTTTCAAAACTTAGGGCTTCTTTTACAATTTTCCAAAGATAAAATTAAGACCCTTTAAAAATTTTTCTCAAATAAAATTAAATGGTTAAAAATGTAAACTCAACTGTCTTTTCAAAAAATGAACCAACAAACTTAAAGTTTATGATAAGAAGTCTGATTCCTACTAAAAGGTATAAGAGCATCTATGGAGTGACTTAAAATATATAATTTTTTTTTATTTTCCCCTTTGTAAATAAATTTAATTTGTTATTTCCTTTTCTTTTTCTTTTAAATAAAATTAATTTTCTTTATTCGGAAATCCGAATTATTGTTTCAACTCAAAAGGATATTTTGAAAATTGAAATTAAATTTGGAAGGTTAAAAGTAATACACATTTAGAGTTTAATAGTGATATCTGGTTTTCAAAAATCATTTTCAAAGTTTTTTCTGACCTTAGTTAGGTGGTAATTTTGATCTTTAAACTTATAGAAAATTAGGTTTTTCTTAATATCTAATCGAAAGTTAGTATTGAATGAGTTAAGATTTAATAGTAACTAGATTAAGAAAAATAAAACTGAAATATTCAAACTCGACAAGGAGTAAATTTGTTTCAATCATTATAAGAAAATGGAATATAATAGCAGCAAAATATTAGTGGCCATTTCTGAGCAATTGCCATTATTGTCAATCTACAATAGTAACTATGTTCTTATTATAGCGCGCAGAAATTTATATATTTATTTTGTTTCCCCATACTGTAGTAGAAGTTTGTACATATATAAAGGGCAATTTTCAAATTTCCTGATATAAAAAACTACTATTAATGTACCTTTCGATAGTAAGTACTAGCACAGTCTAAAAGAACTAGGCATACCACAAGACAAGAAATATTTTAGCAATATATTTTTTGTAATTCAGATTTTTTAAAGTAATCTATTATACAAATTGTAGATACGACCCAACAAATATAGTTGTAATAAGCACTCAATAAAAGCCAAATTGCTACAGAAAATTAATAATTTTTACAATTATATATTGATAAATTTCCACTAATTTCCCGTTGCTATAATTCTGTTTTCTTATACTGAGATAATAAGGCCGTGTTAACACTAAAGAAAAAAAAAAAAGGGGGATTAGAAAGTGTGATAATTTTATGATAATAGTGATAATTTCCTAAAGAGGGCTCGGGACAAGCGCAAATACATTTAATTTTTATATAAGTTGGCTTCTACCATAATTGGACTATCATATGTCATATGCAAAAGAATTTGGCGGAGCAAACAAATTGAGTCAAAGTCGTTGCACAGGTCAAGCACGTTGATATAGCCTTCAGGCAAGTGTGCCTATAGAACACAATTGGGAGGAAGTCATGACATGTCATGCACGTTGATATAGTCTTCAGGGCAAGTGTGCCTACATAACATAACTGGGAGGAAGTCATGACAAGTCATGCCTATCATAATTTTCGGTGTAATGATGCATAATACAAGAACATATGATTGACATTGAAAGCCGTAAACTTTCCAACCACAAGTTTTGCTTCACATAATTTTTCTAAAGAGAAAAAATATAAATAATCAAACTTTGGTTTAGGTTTTTAATAAAAAAAAAAAAACTTTGATTTAGATGCAAATTGATATCTTAAATTTTCAAAATATATTTTAAGACCTCGTAAATTTTAATGAATTAATAAATAACCCATATAAGCTTATAAACTTTGATTTTTGTATAGAAACACCCCGTTAAAAGGTATTTTTAAATCTTTTAAAATTTGATCATAGTGTAACTTTGTTTAACTTAAAAAAATATATATCTTTTATATTACTAATTTATTAAAGTATAGAAAATCTTAAAGTGCACTTTGAAAGTTTAGGAAGTCAATTAGTACTTAAGTTAAAGTTTAAAAAGGTTAATTTTAATTACCATTTCCCCTTAAAATTGAGTTACAATATCTATTATATAATATGTAATTTTAAGAGATATTGTAGCTTTTTCGTATTATTATTATTATTTTTTCTTTACAATAATGCATCTATAACTTTTTTTTTTCCTTGAAAAGCCAGTATTGCAATTAGAGTAATTATAGCTGATCGGAAACTTTTCTACATGAAACTTTCCAAAAGTGATATGACATTTCTTTACAAGCCATCAATTTACTATGGCAACATTTATAGTAAAATGGTAAACAATTTACACAAGCACGTTTATGGTAGCTTTACTTTTGTTACATAATATCGGTGCAAGAATCCTTTTAGGAGCAAAATTCCTGGTAATAACATGATATCTGATTTCAATATTTTGAGGAGTATCTGCCGATTCTTCCATAATCACCACATCCTCTTATTCTAATTCCAATGTATTTGCTGACTCTCCATCAGTATTCAATAAAAGCAATATTTTTATATGACTCTTGTCGATCTTCTTGTCACCTTTCTGATGCCACTCTTTTTCTCTTCTACCTAGTAATTCGCTTGCTGAAAACCTTTTTATAGGAAGAGAAGAACATAGATGTGGTTGAGAGGATTTAGGAGTAGGAAGCAATATTGGTTTAAAAGAAGGTAAAATGATTTGTCTAGAAAAATTGGAATGGTTGGGTGTGAAAAAAGAAGAGGAAATAGGAGCAATATTATGGTTAGAAGAAGGAAAAGAAGTTTTGGTAAATCTTGAAAATTAAGTGATATTGATTTAATGATGTAATTTGTCCTCATATAACCTAGCTAAACTTATAGCTTTGATTAAGTTTTGGGATAGAGTTAGTTACTTCTTATTGAATCATGAGTTGAAGACTTGAGATAAAATAGCTTTTAAGAAGGCTTTCAAAAAATTTAGTGACATAGTTGCAAACTTCTTCAAATTTGTTAATGTAATCTTGCACTGTACCCTTTTGTACTTACTTTGTCAATCTACCTCGATAATCCTCATATTAGGATGGATCAAATCTCAACATTAGAGATTCCAAATAATGTGGCCAAGAAAATAAGAGTTCATTGTTATGCATCCACAAAAATCATTGGATAGCATGTGATTCAAAGGCTAAAGAAACAACCTGCAATTCATCTTCTTGAGTAACATGATAAAAATCCAAGAATTGATTTGCTTGAAAATTCTAACTAGTCGGATGATAAGAATTAAAACTCTAAACCGATCACTAGTGATCGGGCTAGGGGTTTACAAAGCCGTATCTGATGTATCCTAGCTCGAGAACCAACATGGCATAAGGGCCCCTACTTAGTTTGAGGCCTATTACACTTGTGTCCTGTTAAGTATTAGATGTTAACCCGGGGAAGGACGATTCTTGACCTAACCTAGGATAGGACAAATAATTTGAGCCCTTATAGTCCTCATGTCTAAGTCTTCCAAAGCTAATGTTAAGCTGTCTATCTACTCGTCTTGACTTGGTATAGGTTGCCTAATCTAACCTCCTTACAACTCTCTCCATTTCAAAGTTGCCCATCCAGGATGTCGAGTTGTTTAAAGATTCGAGTATCAATTTTGCTAAGAGACATGCTAGATATTTGCTTTTTACCCTTTATTAGAGGATTCTACTCAAAGTAGACACATGTCCCATGTACATATCCTATTGCCCTTTTTAAGTTGTATAATAGGTTTCTATTTTTATTCTTATATTTTACTCTTTTAATCATTTTCATTCTTGTAGAACCTTAGTGGCTAGGTATATAACCACATTATATAAATCGCAACATCATCTTCTTCATCAATGAACTTACTGATTCTTCTTCTTGAGAGCATATTCTCTTGAAAAATCTTTACTCTTATTTAACTCCTTTAGTTAGAATTAGTGGCGAGTGACCCTTTTATTTACTTATGTGTCATGTTAAGTGAGTGTTAAGCTACTGAGGATTTGTCAATGCGTCATGTCCAGTGGATAGCTCGCAAAATTGTTAACCCCCTTTTACTTTGTTTTGTTTGTACACATTAGACATGATATCCTGCATATCAGGGACGGGCCTAGGGGAAGGCCCTGGAGAAAATGCTTATAGTAGTAAATAGGTTTTAGGTTGGACTTTTTCTTTTTCTTTTCCTTTTCTATAGACTTCGACATAAAAGCTTGATTTTTTGTTACTTTATGTTTACTATCACTGTAGCCTTGGAAATCACCAACAACGTATTAATCGCTTTTGTCATTTTCTAGAGCGTTATGCATAGACTTGGCCAAGGGCCAATTCCGGATTGTGAACCGACCCGAAACCAGCCCATGAACAGGCTCAAAACCAGCCCTAGAGAACCTTAAACTGGCTCAACTCGTTAGTGGTCAGGGTGAACTGCTCCCCTACCCCGTCTTTTTATTCTTATTCCCTTCACTACCCTACCCCGCC